>JAMKCH010027556.1:0-75078 GCA_023653785.1 Ophioderma brevispina
TTTCTG
This sequence comes from Ophioderma brevispina, assembly GCA_023653785.1. Taxonomy (NCBI): domain Eukaryota; kingdom Metazoa; phylum Echinodermata; class Ophiuroidea; order Amphilepidida; family Ophiodermatidae; genus Ophioderma; species Ophioderma brevispina. The sequence goes on from JAMKCH010027556.1 coordinate 7, forward strand.
TTTGCACCTTTTGTCATAAATCATTTTTGTATTTTTTTTGTGAGAATGACAAAGTCATATTAGATTCTCGTGGGAAAAAATCAAGTTTTCAATATTACACTAGTATTTCTTACAAACTTATCTTTGTCCATAAAAGAAAAAAGAAATTACAAATCTCTTATAGTGCAATAGGGCGATGTTTGAGGTTCGTTGCATTTGACTGAAGTGTGTATTCTTATATAAATAAAGCTGGTCTATATTAAAAACTATGGTTAAAATAATAAAATTCGCCTTGTATTTTGTATTTTGTGTGTGCGACATTTATTCGCGGCCACCTAGTGCGAGAAACCCCGGGTGTTGTACACGCACAATGATATGAACTCCATGGTATATAACACCATAGTACCTTTTCTTTGTGAAGAACAGACCCTTGGGCATTTTTAAAGGCGGTATTGAAAATGCCATTTACGACTATTCTGGGCCTTAAAAAAGTCGGATCCCGCCTTTTATTAACAGGGTTCCCCAGTTAATTTCGCACTTCTGTAATTGATTTTAAGAACACGGACCAAATTGGATTTCGTCTAAAATGTGATCGCGAGAAACGCAAAACCGATTTTTAACTTTCAGTAACGGATGTCATTTTGTTTCATGTAATTTTATTGATGATATTCGTCAAATCCGTGACACAAATTCGTCCCACGTGGCGTGAATACTGAATAGAAAAAAGCAAATTATGTCTTTTAATAATTGATTTTAAAGGATCTTGCCTTTCATTTTCGTCGGGTAATCATTAAATGAAATAAAGTGTTTATTCATGATTGGTTCTCACCATGTCCAATTAATAGTGTATGTAAACAAAAGTTAAATTTAAAAAAAAAAAAGCAGCCTTCGCCTAAGACAAAGGGGCGGGTGGGGTTGCACTATGTTTATTTGAATAAACTTTGTGGGTGGTCATAAAGGGTAGAATTCTGACATGTTAAACGGGTTAAGTCCAAAATATTGTCAAAATCAGAAAATCAAAAGTTAGAAAGTTCAACACAAAAGATAACATAAATATTTTTTCAGATTCAAGATCATTTTTATATCGAACATGACAATTTATTATTTCCTTATTGAACAAATAGGTAAAATTCACTATTTTCAGGCGAAAAGACTCAAAAAAGATAAGGCACAATTAAAATTCTTAAAAAAAAAAACATTGGAGGAAAAAAAACACTTCAGAACCATCCCCAAAAGAAACCACATGTAAGGGTCATATATGTATTTCCCGTCATAATTTTCCTTTCAAACTTCGCATAAATCGTTTATCAAATGATCGAAAAAAATTCAAGCAAAAAATCGGGGGTTAAAACTCTTGCTACGCGGGAATGTTCGATTTGTTTGTTAAGAGCGGGCAATCGACGCTTCATGCTGCGGAAAGATTTTCGGAAGGATATTGAGGCTTGGAACGATGCCAAAAGTTGATATATGACCCCAACTCCTAATGTTAAAAAAATGGGCCTACCCCACACAGGTCACACACGTGACTCAATTGAAAGAGCGATTAATGAATATCAATGAAAAAATGACGAATTTGCTTTGTTTAATACCAGTCTTGGTATTGACGGACGAATTCGACGAGCAAGCAATTGGCGAAAATCAATGACACAACGTTGAAATTACAATGACACAAAATAAATATCGTTACCGAAAAATAAAAAGTGGTTTGCGTCTCGACGATTTGCATTTGTAGGACGAATTCCAATTGTCGTTTTTAAACTCACTTAAACAAGTGCGAAATTAACTGGGCAAAAACCTATAGTAACAAAACATAAGAATCGAGATTTCTGGTTAATTTCATTTTTTGCCCGAATTTACTTGTTTACATGCTGAACGATTATCGAAAAAACAAAAATAATTATTAATATTTCATATGTTGGCCTCCATAGAGTAGAAACCAAATGTTGGTTGAGAGTGACAGGATGAAGAGATTTTACTCAGACAAGGATTTCATCGATTTAATGAGAATTGCATATCTGTGGACAATACAATCCCTGCTATAGCTATTATTGATTTTATTTCCAGTCTTAGTTGATACTAATCTTCGTGTTTGTATGCAGGCTTGTTTGAATCCCAGGTTTTGGTCACTGTAGAGTAAGGTTTGATGTATGAACGACCTTCATGAGTGGCGTGTGCCGCTGTTGTTTAAAAGCGTATGTTCGATCAAAATAAATAAATTAAATAAGCACAGGGAACTACGCAACCGTGACACTATAACGTAACTGATTTTTGGTGATCGATGTATATCTAGACTTCCCAACTATGTAGTTATACATGAGTAGTATATAGCTTGCATGAAGCTACACAAAAAATACGGATGTCATTTACCAATGTTAAATTATTTTAAAAAAAAAAAAAAAAAAAAAGTAATGTTTTTGTTTTTGATTTCTAACTATTGTTGCCACAAAACAAAACGCCTCCGTGTTTCATGGTGATTATGCGCATGCGTACAGATGATTGAGTGAATTCTATTTTTAGATGCCCGGCCGATCACCGGCAAAAAGCGCCGAAATTGAAGTACAAATACCTTTTCACGTGAAATATATCTACAGAAATTAGACGAATGTCAAGGAACAAAAACCATTGAGGGCTGCATGACGAAATAAACGGTAAAGGGTTGGAATTGGAATTTTTGATCTAACATTGAATATTTGCCGCTGCAAAGGCGATTTCACCGCCCATCTTAAAATAGGACAGCTTTGAAAAAAAAATATAAAATCCATTGCAGGGCCGGTGCAGGACAAGAAATGTACGTAATTAAAAAATCAAGTGAGCATAAGTTATTGCCCTCAAATTAGAAACCACGTGCCTACGTATTTTGGTAGTTGGCGTACAGTATCATAATTGCAAAAACCTGATCCTATTTCGTCAACCCAAGATGGCCAAAGCTAGCTGGTTTCCAACAGACTTACATGGCTTACGATAATTAATACTAGAGAAAAAAAAGTGATGAGATCTTGTTAAGGAATTAAGCTTGAGCTTTTTGGTTGGCGAAGGAGGTCACGGATTCCTCAGAACGCATCCCTATGCCAGAAGCGCGAAGTTCATTATTACACATAATCACGGTCTATTGCCGGGTGATGGAAATACGATACAAACAAGTACTGAACGTCACATGTATGAACACGTGCTGTAGTGTGACAGTAAGACCACCTGGTTGGCGCCATGTTTTGTTTTTTGAACCATTGGAGAAAAATGACAAGGTCGAATAAAAAATCGCTGATTTCTTCTTGGCAGTAAGGATGCATTCATAACGAGGTGGTAAGCGATATGGAGCGGTAATCAACCTTACGGATGAGGTAAGTTAGGAAAAATATTCGTATTGTAGCGTGTTGTCCCCAGTCAATTCAGCCACTTGGCTTGTCAAATGTTTTTCAGTGGTGACGCAGCAAGCTGGCAACAATCCCATGGGCCACCCAGGGTATGCCGTCACGATTCCGAATGTAGGTTATGAGCACTCGAGATGGGGATTATTTAGGGCATGTCACATACCAAATATATTACGCATTTCAAAGTAATTCCATACAAGGTCTACCATGAAACACTCATAACAAATAATTTGGGAAACTATGAGTACATTTTTATTTCTTGTAAACCAATATATGAAAATATTACAATTATTTCAAACAGTATTTTATACATCATTCAAACATTGCTACTGCGCAATGATGGTCACGTGGGCGGTTACGACGGGGAAAATACAATTCTGAAATTTTCCTCGCAAAACACAGGTGAATATTGCATCCGACCTCTAAAACAAAAACCCGACCTAAAATGCAATGACTGCTATCACGTAGTACGTGTGCTGTAGTTTACCGATCTAATTAGTGTCATTTCGTACCTAATTCGAAAATTTAATTACAAGAGATCCCCGTATCAGGTTTTTTAGATGTCATAAATTCATAAATTTCTATGGGGAAGCATAGATTTTCACCAAAAAATGCAAACAGATGTGGCCGTTTTAGTTGTTTTTGCGAGGATCAGTAAGGTATCATGAGGGAAATTTATTCATCGACGTGCATGGGTACAACATTGACCTTGTGGATTCATTCATAAAAAAACTTCTGTGAGATGATGAGTCATCAAGCAAATTCTGTTCACCGAACGGTCACGCGGTATAGTGACGTCATAATTAGTGGCGAAATTCATTAATTAGCCTAATCCAAATTCTAAAGCACAATTGTTTGTGTGTTGGATGCACCACTTCCGCGTGTTGTTACAAAAAGCTTAATAGGCTAAAGTGGAAAATATATACTATCTTAAACTTACGTGTTCACAACTATGAATAATTATGTTGAGGAATTCGCGAAAAAAAATAAATATGCTGTATACTGTCTGTTCCTTACGACACGGTTAACGATGCATGCTAATGGTCATGGAAGTGACAATTCATTTCTTTATAGATTTTTCAGCTTAAAACCTTTAATTTAGCTTAATTGTTAATCATAATATGCAAAAGACTGATAAATTAGACTATCAAAATGATCATACCACGCCTAAAATTGCCCAAATGACGGAGTAAGTTAGTGTCAGCGAATGGGGTCTGCTATATTATAACTACAATGATTTTCTTGTCCCCATTAACACAATATAATACTCTTATTAAGTATGATCATGATGCGTAATTTAACTGTTCACCCAAGTTTAAGTTAAGGTGCACGAAACAACAAACCACGAAAGCAACTTTGCACGATTTTAACCTTGCCATAAAAAAATCGACTTAATCTGAAAGGATTAAGCAGAAAAATATTTTTTCAATTTACTTTTGGAGCAAAAGAGTAAATAATCCAAACATTATTCAGTCGATCAAAGTCGCCAAATTCGGCCCATATATAAAGCAGTTTGAACAGCAACAAAATAAAAATATAAATCGCTTTTGAATGTGCTATAGACCTCATATTAATTTTTATAGCCCCAAAAATCTTTTTTTAGTTGGGCCTGGTATGGGTGCAGGGTTTTTGGAACCCTTTTTGCTACGAATTAAGAGCGTTTACACTCCATTCTACAACATAAACGTATTTTCTGTTGTCGCATTTACTGGACCATTTTGCCATTCGATGAATGTACACTGCTTTTATGTACCAATTTCCCACTTAATATTGCGGTTGGGGGTATCCTATAGATTTGTGCATGCACTGCGAAAGTTAATAAAATAAGAATTGCGATGATTCAAAAGTTTAGAAATAAACCGCCTTTACTTTTCAATTTAAGATGATTAATTCCCTGGTTATCAGTACACATTCTCCGAAAGGCTGCGAAGATTATTTTAAACTTAGCCAAAACCATTGACATGATGGACATCGGCTTAGTCTTTTGCTGGTTTTTTCAAAAAAGTGGTGGGTGAGTCAATTCTGTATACAATATTTGTTAAACTTATTTTAAAACGGAACAGGTAAATCGCATTATAAATCGCGCCCAAATGCAAAAAATTAATTTTGGTGCCAAATCTGAAAAAAAATAATAGTGCTTAAGATTTGACTTTTAAACCTTTTTTTAAGGCATTACCATCATTTCTGTGAACCACTTCGAAATGCCATTTTTTCTACACTTTGCATGAGCAAATGTATCTGGGAGACCAACGAAATATTGTAAAGGGCCCACCCGCTTCGCGCGGGAGGGACCCCCACACCCGTAACGCAATTTACAACCTACTACATAGTAATTGTCCTTCCATCAAATGCGCTTTTAAAGAGAGAATTTTGAGAGGCTTCGAACACTTCCATTATGCGTATTCAAAACAAATTAACCAAATCAATTAAGATTTTACCTTTAACAATTAGCATACGTATGTATTGAAAACTACTTTGCAATGTGAAGGTGCAACAAGGTTTCTTGAAGAACCCAAATATTGTGTCATAATAGTCGTTTATAGACCACAATAGTTTATTACCTTGTATTGGCTACAAAAAAAATTCTTAAAAGAGAAAAAAAGGTGATTTGGATGTGCTTATATTTAAATATAAACATAGGCTGAATTCTATTTGACTCCTATACGAATTAGAAATTTCACAATTTTCGTACAAAGAAAACATTCTCAGCTTAATCCTTTCAGATGGGATTATTTTGATGGAAAGTTTTTACATCAGTACAAAAAACCTCAGTTACTCTCGATTTAGAGGACACCTGATATTGAACATCTCTCGATTGCACCTTTAAATTATTTTAATTCCACAGAGGAATACGGCCGCCATGATGTGTGTCGCCAAATCATGGCACCCCAGGAACAATACGGGGTTAGCTTTAGGACACCCTACGACGAAGAATGGTTGTTACTAAAGAGTTAAACTGTGTTCTGCAGAGAAATGAGGACATTTCCCGAAAGAAGCGGCCCCAAATTTCTACAAGAGAATGCGGAAATTTCCCGAAAGAAGCGCTCCATTTTTTTCGAACCAGGATTTGCTATTTAGAATGCTTACCAATATATTAAATCACATCTGAAGTAAATACGCGTCTTTATGATGATGATTAGTAATGATTAGTAAATCAACAGCCTGGTTGTCAATAGGGGGATTAACAATATCCATGCAGGCAAGCAAAACAAGTTCAAGTGCGGTTTTCGTTTGTACTTGTTGTCCAATTACACCTTCGAAACGTTCTCGGTCGGTGAGTCGCACCGATCCAGTGAAATTTGAGAGAAAATCCTCAAAAAATATCCTCCTCTGTCACTTTAAATACATGATCATATATGCCCCATAAGGTTCCTAGGCTAACTGCGATGTTGCGCCATGCAGACGGGAGTGCCATTGACAAAATTTGTACAATTTTACGATTATGTGTCAAAAGGTAGTTTACCTGACATATGTTAACATTTACCAATTAGTATGTAAAAGTACCCAATTTTTTTGTAGTGGTATCTTAATCCTGATATAACAGCGATGGTAATTATTTAAGTGTGTTGTAAGCCGCAATGGACAAACGGCTCTAGGTTTGCCGTTTCTTGGGGGACATTATAGTGAACTGATGCAATAACAGTTTATTACTTGACATAAAAAACTTGCAGGAAAATAAGCAACACCATATCAAATTGCAGCAAAAGTCATAAACCATGCACTATTATATGAAAATATGGTAACTATGTGGATATGCAGGAGTGTTACAAAGCGAGTAAACTAAAAACTGACCGACGAAAGGATTTTTGCCTTAATGGAGAATCTGTCTAAGCCATGTTCAAAAAGAAAGTTCAAACACTAATTGAAATTCTTAGAAATTAAAAGTTAACTACTCAATTTTGTCTTACATCAGAGCCATTTTTCTCTATAGCATCAACAGTAAGCCCCTTTTAAGACAATGATTTAAATCTGTAAAGATTCATTGCATGAAGCTGAATTTTGATTGGTTTTTAATTTAACGATGTTCCCTTACGATAATAAATAGCAAAATATTAGCTCGAAATGTGGATTATTTATGATATAATTTTGCGCACTCACTAGAGGTTTCTAATAAAACCAAAAGATCGCGTTCACCGAAGTATTTTTGGACAATACCATTCCATGTCAGAAGTGATATCCAAGCAATATACCACTAAAAATGAATTAAGGATAACGCATTCCGAGGACACAACAATGGTGTTATACTAATTGTTTTAAATCGATCGAAAAAACGTGGGGACAGGGATTATATGTTAGTTCCTGTAGGCAGTCGCATTTTGATTTAGTAGTCATTTAACTGGATTTTGTTTCATTTTTCTTTGATCGAAAAAAACATTTCTTTAAATTACATGTTTAAGTTTTTATAGTACAATGCTTAACAACTGATTTGTTATTTCTATATTCAAAACAGTTTTCAAAATGAGAAAACAATTAAAACGCATTTCGCTTTGTTGTTTGGGCTACCTATAAGCTAGTGGGGAAACTAACTTAATATATGGCTTCAACATCACGTTTTTACAAATTAAGTAGTGCAGTAATCCAAATTAAGTATGTCAACGTTAGGAAAAAACAACTCTGGTTGAGTAGGTTTTGTTTTTTAACGGTATAAACAAACTCAACAAACCCAAACAACAAACAACCAGGAAGAAAAGGCGTTAGAAGCAAGGCCCGCATAACCGCCAATCGGCTTCCAATACCAGGGTTGTGTTAACTCGCTGTGAAACAGCGCCATTGTATAAGTAATGTGGTTCTGAGACGGAACCTGTGGTATATTCGTCTCAGATGCGGTATCTCGTGACACAAAACCCTTATATAGTAGAGCGGCGACTGAAAACAAACGAGGTCTCCAAAATAGATATCCGGAGACATAAACTTGAGGGTTACCTAGGCGTTAGACACGTTTGTTAACCATAATTCTTCGAAGACGAAAGTAGACAAAGAAGAAAAAGAAAGATGGATTCACATAAAACAAAATAAATATGCTAGTACAAAATATTATATTACAAATGATATGAACGTAATGATAGTATAATCAGTAAGTAGAATGTTACTTACAGAAACAAAAAACCCAATTAGGGTGGCATTTAAAAAAATACAGTACAAAAACTTATGACCAAACGATACGAAAGCAGTTAATTTGAAGCGTCAGTAAAACAAAAAAGGGAAAAAAGGGAGTTGCTTTCAAATACTAGTACAAAGTAAATCGTCTTGCGTGGGAAAACACAAAACTAAGGTTGTTTACTTTACATGTGGGAAAGCCCGACGGAGAAGTTTTTCCACGCGGTGCGACGCACGACTCGGTGTTTTGCCACTTACTGCGTGGAAAACACCAAACCAAGTTATGTTTACTTACTATCCCGAGAAAAGTCCGACGGCGGAGTTTTTCCACGCGGGTGGCGAAGGCACCGACTCGGTGTTTGGCCACGTATACTGCGTGGGAAAACACCAAACCAAGTTATGTTTACTTTACTATTTTGAGAAAACTCCGACGGCGGAGTTTTTCCACGCACGTGGCGACGCACCATAGATATTAATAACAGAGATGCCGTTACGACCGCGTTAAAGAATAGGCGGCCACCGTAAGTGTTGGAAAATTATAAATAGTTCATACGGTATCCATTCGAAAATCGCATGCGTACGCGCATTCGCCGTAACCTGTTGGCCTGGAAACGGTACCGTTCTATGCAAATGTGTGAATATTATGAATAAATGGTACACCACGCTATAAATAGGGAATTATCAATCAATTGGTACACCACGCTATGGAATCAGTACGGCTGCGGGAAAAAGATGGTTCGGCTTTGAGCTACGACAGCCAGTTTAATTTAAGCGTCAGTAAAACAAAAAAGGGAAAAAAAGGGAGTTGCTTTCAATACTAGTACTAAGTAAATCGTCTTGCGTGGAGAAACACAACCAAAAACTAAGTGATGTTTACTTTTTTGTTACTATTGGGGAAAGTCCGACGGCGACGTTTTTACACGTGCGTGGGAAGCACCGAACTTGGTGATTTTGCCACGCATGCGTGGGAAAACTCCGGCGCCTTAGAGAATTGCCACGTACTGAGTCCGAAAAACTCCGACCTCGGTGTTTTGCACGCATTGAGTGGCAAAACACCGGAACCTTAGAGAACCCCACTGCGCTACGTGAAGAACCCATAGGTGGTGGTTTTGCAACGAACTACGTGGGAAAACTCCGACCTCGGTGTTTTGCCAAGTACTGCGTGTGAAAAACACCGGCTCCTTAGAGAATTCCCGCGCACTATGAACTACAGGGAGAAACTACCACCGGTGGTTTTTGCAACCAGCGGGGGAAAACACCGACGGCGGAGATTTTCCACGCGCGTGGCAAAGCACCGACCCCGGTGTTTTGCCACGCATCTGCTGGCAAAACACCGGCTTCTTAGAGAATACCCACGCGCTAAGTGGAAGAAACTCAACGGTGGTGTTTTGCACGAATGCGTGGGAAAAAAGACGGCGGAGCTTTCCACGCGCCGTGGAAGAACTCCGACCCCGGTGTTTTGCCACGCACCGCGTGGCAAAACAAAGGCTCCTTAGAGACTTCACAGGCGTACGTGGAAGAACTCCACGGATGGTGTTTTGCCACGCACTGCGTAGGAAAACTCCCGACGGTGGAGTTGTTCCACGCGCGTGGCATAGGTCTTTCCCACGCCCTGGGATATAGCTCAAGTTTGAACTGAAAAATCCCCTTGTATCAGGGTCAGTATATTAGTAGGGTTATACTATGAATCATATTGTAGAAGTTTGGGGAAGAAGGTTTGAAGATGTTTTTCTATAGTTTGAAGGGTGCTGAATTCAGAATTTTGGGGTCCAAGCTCTGGGAAATGTGGGGAACTTGTAAAATAAAGGGGTAAAATTAGTTCAGGGGGGGTAGTGAAGTTCAAATCAGGTAAATGTGTTTAAATGTACACAATGTATTTGTCTTATTTATAAGGATTAAAAGGTATAGTTGTCTAGGTTCCCGACCTTTAGTTAACCGGGTACAGCCCTATAGGTTCAAGGTCCTCCTCTGGCTAAACGTTACCCAGTGCTCCATTTTGTTGAAAGGGGTGTCAATTGTTTGGGTCTTGCCTTATTTAAATTCTTTGGCCAAGGGGTTGAATAATTAGTAGGCAAGTGTAACAGTGGGTCTATTTGGTCTATAGTCACCAAAGGCAGGACACTCAAAATATATATATTAGAGTATACAAGCTGTCACCCAAGAATTGAAATTGATTTCTGTTCAGAATGACCAGGGCAATAATTGACACCGATTTCAACAAAATCGAGGCATTGGATAGTTTTTGGCTCAGAATGACCTTGAACATTATCCAGGGCTGTATCCGGGTTTTATTCTGATTTTAACCCTACTAGATAGTGCAGACATTAAATCTATGGATCCACTATCCATATAAACATACCAATTTCTGTGAAAAAAAATCGTAGCAATAAAACTGAGAGATTGCCCTACAGAGGCAGTCTGGAACTCTGACCTCAGCTGATCTTTGACTTTGGTCTATGACCTTGACATCATCCACATACGGGATCCCTATTGCACCTTTTACACAATTTGCCACTTCACAACTCTCTTAAAAGAGAGTTCTGAAGTGGCAAATTGTGTACCACACACATTTCAATACGGAATAAACCCCAAAATCGTTCTAACCTTCATGGCCAAATTCATTCCATTGAAAAATGTAACTTGTATTCAAAGGTGGATATAATGCGTGAACATGGACTTCCGAAATGCACCCTAAACATGTATTAACACCGACTAAAAAACATACCCTAAACAAGCATTTTTGTCTGTTTTGCTGCCATAAACAAGTCTTTTGTCAGTTATGCTACCCTGAACAAGTAAGCAATGCATTGTGTTGATAATATAGCCTTATTATCTGGCTTTGCTCATGTTGCTTTACTTCCAAATTACAATATTTTTGATGATTTTGATCTCGCATACATACCCTTTTTTTCCATATTTTGTTGTTTTTGACACCCTAATCAATGTACGCACGTACATCGCCTGTTGGAAAAAAGAGACCCTTTTTACGCATTTTCTTGTTCATGCATCATATCCACCTTTGAATACAAGTGCCCCCCCCCCCCGGCACAAAAACCTAACCAAACTGGAACACACACACACACATATACATAATTATTACGAAAACCTAACCAAACTGGAACACTCACACATACATACAGATATGCACGCTCTCGCAAAATTCCCCCTTCAGCTTTTCAAGCCAGGGGATAACAAAAATTAACATTTAAAATATACTGTTTTTCCACAGTTTATACATTGTACACATCTTATGATAATGGTATACATCCAGTACTCTATTGACTCCAACATATTTGGCAGCTGCTTTTGCTTTTGTTTATTTTGTTTTGTTTCTAATCACTTAAAAGTAATATTCATAAATGCAAAATAGGGTAGAAACCATGGTGGCCTCAAAAAAAATTTGGGTTTTATTCATGTATGCTTTAAATGTCTTTTAAGTAGAGGTGGGCTATAGAGGGTCATAAAGTTTCAGATCATTTCGAACACAGGATACGTTGATGACTTTAATGACACTGATCCCATTTTTGAAGAAAACAAAAAACAAAAAGTGTGAAAACCAGGGTGCCAAATTGTCAAAAATTCATTTTTTGACCATAACTCAATTATTTTTTGTGTAGTGGCAAGACCCATGTTTTGGGTATTAGGAATCATTCTATGCAACTTTCCTCTTACCATAGCCTTTCGTTTTCGTGATATTGTAGTTTTAGCTCAAATTTGGACTGCGAGGGTGCCTTCCTAAAAAGTGTGCATCCCATGAAAAATGTTGGTTTGGCTTTGGACATTCCAAAAATTGAACAGTGTTTTAATCTTAGCACTTACTGAAATTTGACTGCTGGATTTTGGAATTGGAATTTGGATGCTGTTTGCTGTTTTGAAACTGCAAGCAAACACTTTCTCCAAAGATCCAGACTTGAGTCAGTAGAATTACTGACACAAGCTTTGAAAATGCTAAAAATCACATAATGAAACAAGACATGTATTAGACTTAAATTTTCCAAATGGCAAACTTGAATTTGGTGGGAAATCTATTGGTTACCATGGTGTTAAACTATAGCACAACATTTCACCAAATGTTAAAAAAATATTCATTCTTAAAAAAAACCATTCATTTTGAATTTAGATAAACAAATTGAAACAGTAGAGTCTGGGACTTGAATGGCCTTTGTTTTATTTCCCAATACTCTAACACACCATTGTATATTAATTATATGTACATGTATTTCATGTATAAAAAATATATATGGGCTTTTTTTATGCCTATGTGTGCATGTGAAAAGAAATTATGTGTATATATTATTTATGCAACAGCTGTAATAATAGCATTTATAACTCATAGTAGGGCCAAGTAAAAATAAAATCTGTTTTTCCAGTAACCCTTCCGTCCCTAATTTTTAGTGTCAAAATAAAAAATGTTATGCCTTATGGGGAAAAAAAATTACGTCCGTCTTGTCGAATTCTGAAAAGACTCCATAGACCCCACACATAATTTTTTTTTTTAAATAAAATTTTTCTCCTTCCTTTCGTCTCAAATTTTTCAGAGCATGTTACCAGAAACAAAATTTTATTTTTGTTTTTTTGTTAGGCCCAGTGGCTGATCTGATTAACAGCCTTGCCCCCTCCCTTTACATCTTGGTATTAGTCCAAAGTCACATGTTTTTCTTTAGTTAAAGGTGCAACAAGATATTCTGAGGCACCCAAATATTGTGTCATAAAGTCTTACAAGAGAGAAACAGGTGATTTTGATTTTTTCAATATAAAACATGCTGAATTTTGTATTTGCTCCTATACGAAATTAGAAATTTCGCAATTTTTAAACCAAAGAAACATTTCTCAGCTTAATCCTTTCAGATGGGGATATTTTTGATGGAAAGCTTTATGTCAGGGCAAAAATCAGTACTTTCGATTTTTTGAGTGACACCTGATATGTGAAATCTCTCGTTGCACCTTTAATAGTTGTAGTACATTATTGTAGGCTTCCTTTAGATTTAGAACAAAGACTTCTCCAATTGTGATTGACTGATTGGTCGTGTAAGATTGCCTAACCATGGACAGACGTACATTTTTTAACTCAGAAGCTTATAAAAAAAGATGGCCATTGTTTACTGTATCGTGCCTCCAAACAGCTGTATGGTACTTCCGGAGAGGAAATGGAAAACGTATGGCAATTGTAGCATATATCTGAGCGATCTTGGGCTTAAACTGTATCATAATTTTTGATAATTTCAGCCTGACCTGTTGATCTCATCTCATTTTGTTCAACATAGATTAGAAATTAGTATCATCAACTTCAAGATATGTACACGGTAGCCTCTTAACACAACCACCATAATGTTAGTATGTTCAAGTTAAGTCTTAATTGTTAAGGACTGAGTTCTCTGTCCAGACCTTTATAATACACAGCATTATTTTTTTTTAATCAGGGTAGAATTCTGTGGAGAGCTACAAGAGTATTTAGATTATCATATAGGTGGAGTCACTGAGTTACAATATGCTCATCCACCAAGGACACAGTTCAGTGGATTTTTACTTGTACATACATTGACATGAACTGACCTTGTGTGCTCTGGGTATCATTTCATACCCCAAAATTTTCTAAATACATTTGTGAATGAAAGCTACTGAACTGTGCCAAGAGAATTGAGATTTTACTAGCTCATAGTGAGTTGGCAAGAGTCTTTGGATTCTCCTCTAGATCCATTCAGTTCATGTGAAACCTTTAGCAGTTTATGAGTCTTGGCGAGAGTGGACTCTCGACGAGGTTCTAGACCTGTTAACTGTGTGGGATGGAAAAAAGGGAGAAGGAAGAGAAAGAAAAAGAGGGAAAGAAGGAAGGAAGGGGATAAATGAAGGAAAGAGGGAAGAAAAGAAAAAAAGAAAGGGGAAAAAGAGAAAGGAAGGGAGAATGTTGGTCCCCCTCACTTATTTTAGCAAATACATTGTATACCAAGGTGAGAAGAAAAATGATATTAGAAAAATGTAAAATCAACATTCCGCCCATGATACCTCCACCATATCATATTGCGTGTTTTGAACAGAAGAACTCTGACATTTTTTGGGTAAGCGAATAGAGTTAGGTATTAAAAAAAATAAAAAAATGCATGTACTGCATTAGTGTTCAGAAAAGAATAGAAATCATGGTTAACTATATGCATTTATAAAATAAAGCAATGAGGTTTCCCATTTGACAAATGTCCATGGTTAGAATGCAAAATATCAGGTATCCATTTGTCCTCATTTGAAGGTAATTACACGCACGCAATTGACTTAAGCTTGATGGAAATCAACTTTAACTTGCACAAGCAGGCTAATTTAAAGGGGCATTTTGTGATCCACAGCCTTGTACCCCCCCCCCCGACTTAAAACAGTAAATATTTTTATATCATCTGAATCATTAATCCTACATGCAAATTTGGTTGCAATTTCGTATTTTCTGCAGTGGCCTATGGGGCCTTGGGAAACAAGCAATTGCTCATAACACAAACCGCAAGGTCGAAATCAACTCAAATTTTGTGAACAAGCTTTTCTCAAGGATACCTAGTGAACATGAATAAAACAAAAGGTGCTGGAATGACGAAATGCACCTTTAAGTTATATGACCAGCAACTTTATGATCGAGACTCCAACATGGAAAGTGAAGTAACTGTTATTAAATTTTGAAAGATAACTACACCTCATTTATTTACCAGAAGAATGACATTTAGTATTTTATTCTTGAACCAATAATGACAATTTTATAAAGTACCCTTTTTATCCCCCTGGCTTGAATATCCCCTGGCTTGAAAAACAGAGGGGGATATTGTGAGGGTGCGCATGTCCGTGTGTGTTCCAGTTTTAGGTTTTTGTTTTTCGGGTCTTCTTCAAAAAGTTGAAGTCCGATTTAAGCCATTATTATGTTTTGAGAATCTTCCATCCTATATTACTATATACACATGCTGGAAAACCAATAAAAACAACACTTCTCAATAATCTACGCTCTCTTGAAACTTTGGTGTCCAAATACTTCCAACACTTAGGATCAATCCCCCTTAACTTTCATTCAATTTTAAACAGAACGCATTCCTAATGCAGTTTATGTCTGTGCACCCTGGTAACGAGACATTATTAAGCCGCATGCGCACACGAACCCACTAGGCTAAACCCGCTTTGGTAGTCATCGCTGGCCCGCCATGTTCGTCGAATAATACGGCATAATGCTGTGTGAGGGCCAAAGATTCAGGCTATTTATGTACCCCGGAAGTACCTAGCGTGTTCACAATTTCCGGTCATGTCAATTTTGCATCAATCGTGTCAAGGACGCGTTTGTTTTTATTTACCTAGCGAGATGGTTAATTCTTCTGCTGTTGGGAGTAGATTTCCAATGATATGGATTTATTAAAGGTGCTTGTTCCGATTTATCTGTATTGTGTTCTCTACTTGATATGAGAGCCTGACACTTGCACGTACACCCCGGCAAGTACCGTGGGAAACAAACTTGCGGTTTTGATGGTAGATGCAATAATGCATGTTGCAAAGCCCTATTCAATACTGTGCTAATATTGATGGTAACCACTAAAACAGCGGTTTTTTGTTTATATCTTGGGAATGAAATGGATTTGAGGGCTCAAATTTCAGGACGACAATGAGAAAAATACTGCCTTTCATCTGATATCAAAATCGATACTACTTCCAGCTAAATCAGGGGGGTCCCAAAGACGATCGGAACACGCACCTTTAAAGGTGTGGATAGTGCCCACTGCTCGCACTGCTGTATACAGCGCGTAAACACAACGATTAAAATAAACATGCGATACGCCCGTGTACAGGTCGCACAAGTCAGTACTGCGTACGCTTAGTTCAACAATTATTACGGAGACTATAGCATGCCATGGCCATGGCATGGCATGGTACATAACTCATGAACTTGTACTTGTACCAAGGTTAAAGGTCATCTGAGGTTATGTTCCACACTGCCATCTTGTCAGGGGATGACGCAAGTTTATTTGCAGTATTTTTAAAGGAAGTCAGAACATGCCCTGTGCTTGTTTTAATCAAACATTTGAATCATTGTGCAACTTATTTTGAGATCAAACAAGATTTCTGCAGGTCTACCTTCCATAGCATACACACATTCATACCAAAAATTATTTTTCCAAGTTCTTTAAAAAAAAAATTACGGTATTACACTATCTCTTCAAGTTTGCACATCAGCGTTCAATAGGACTTGCATACGGTCAGTGCACACAATTAGTGCACATATGTTTTACACAGGTGAATTCCTGGTATGCACGATTAGGTTTGGTTGGCAGCTGTTGGCCCGACCTGTGTTAATTAACAGAAAAACACAGGCACAGAGTTAATTTACAATGTGGTTTTAATTTTCATGAGAGTAGTTGCTACTCCCTCCTTGTTTTAATAAATATGTCAGCAGAATTAATTGTCCCCGCCGAACGAGTTCAGAACGGGGGCTATGAAATGAGCAGCGTTCGTTCGTCCGTTCATTTGTCCGTCCGTCCGTGTTAAATAATGTTAACCCGCTTTGTGTACAATTTATCTGGAGCTCCGTACGGGTGACAATGATGTAACTTGGTGGAAAGAAGCGGTTGATGAGTTCTCGACCTGATTAGATTTGGGGCTTAAAATATGCTAATTTGCATAATTTAAGAAAATTTCCCCGCAAGGCTTGTATACAAGTTATCTGGAGTTCTGTAAGGCATATGATGTAACTTGATTACATTTTGGGCTTATTTCGGGCAAATTACATATGCATATGAGCTAATTAAGATGCAAAAATCGGCGTAATCGATGAAACGGTATATCGGATACACAAAGTTCCTTCACTGCATGAAAGCTTATATGGTGCGCATCTTCTTTGATATTTTAAAGTGTGATATGTGTGGCTCAGGTATGCAAATGAGCTAATTAAATATGCATAATTGCTGTATTGCTAAAACAGTACATTGGACATACAAAATTTCTTCACTTCATGAAAGACAACTGAAGCCATGACAATCATTTATAAAGAAATTCATCTCATCTAACCCAACTGGTTATCATTTCTGTTGGTTTATTTCTGCAGATTCCCAGCGATAAAAAGAGGTGGCACTGTTGATTGCTATGTCCCAACAGTTGACAACAGGCTGGTAGAGTATGACTTTGACAGAGTAGTATTTGATGCCTACAGCCAGTACCAGCATGTTCAAATAATGCATTCTCCTCAGTATGGCAACATGCTCATCCTGGATGGAGACCCAAGCTGGTTATACCGGTTTTGGTCACAATTGACAGTGACTCAGTAAAGTTTCTTCGTATAGATAACACCCCTAATGGTCCTGCTTTCTTCGGAAGAATCGTACTGCGGCCAATGGAGTGCCATTGTCCACTAATTATATGGCCACAATATTCATGCACATGTGATGTGAATATAGAATTAGTTTATGTTCTTCAGACTTTATTCCAATATGTGTGGGCCTTTGTTTTCTCTGCTTCATACGAGAGCCTGACCCTTGTACCAACACCAAGCAGCTTTCAATCTGATATTGATTTTTAAAAAACCTTGAAACAGCATTTTTTGCCTCATTATGGGAAAATGATTAAAATGGATGAAAATTTCAGGACGACAATGACAAAATTAATCGGGGGAAGGGGTTCCAACCTAAGACAATCGGACATGTGCCTTTACATGCCGTTGAGCACAAACTGGATGTTTTATCTTCATGGCAAATGCTATTTGTGTTGGTGACTGATTTTTATGTATTCAACATATATTTGGTGTAGTTTTTAACCCATCAATGTGGGTTCTTCCTTGCGATAGCGAGCGGGGTTTTACTATGTCGGTTCTTGTTCGCGAAACTAGTCGGCCGTTTTTATGTCGTTTGCGCCGAAATTCAGCAAAATGTTTCTAGAGGTGGTGGGCTTTTTGGTATGATTTTTTTAATTTTAGGACGGCAGTCAGTGTGGGGAGGTTTTCGGGCTCTTTGGATGCCCTCGCTTCGCCATTTCTTACTGCCAGCTATTGCTTTGTGTTCGCGTGTTAAGCGGTGCTCTCGGGGTATACTTCGGGCGAAATGCACGAGTCAGTCCTGAGTGTGCATGACCTAGAGAGTCAAACACGATTGCAAGATTAAGCTCATTTGTCATATCGACTTGCAAACCGTGGGGCAACCGCGCTTGAGCAGATTTTAGTTAAACACGCCCTTACGCTTAGCCCTGAACCAAGCTGGGAGACGCACCATTTTATATTTAATGTTTTTGGGGAGGCGGATGGAAGTGGAGTTTGGTACATAATAATGGAGGCCCCTGTTTCGTAGGCTTCCCATTTGTTTAGGGGTTTGTTTTCTTTCTTTAAAATTAACGTTAGGCTATTGTTATATTTGTTAACACAAAAACACGAATGTAGCTATTTTTCTTATTTTCGAGAAGAGCTTGGATGTTTTTGATGCATTCTCCCTTATTTTGTAATGGATGGTCCCCGCCTCGGGATGGTTGCCATGCGCCCATTTACCGTTCCTCCGC
The DNA here is from genome assembly GCA_023653785.1 of Ophioderma brevispina. Taxonomy (NCBI): domain Eukaryota; kingdom Metazoa; phylum Echinodermata; class Ophiuroidea; order Amphilepidida; family Ophiodermatidae; genus Ophioderma; species Ophioderma brevispina. The sequence continues at coordinate 18,942 of JAMKCH010027556.1, forward strand.
TGATCCATTGTACGCATGGGTCTTCTGGGCGTGAGACTAATCTACCTAGCTAGGTATATTTAGTCTCACTTAGGTTTTAGACTTGAAAAATGTTTAAATAGATACATTAAGTATGGATCGGTTTTCAAATTTATGGGAAAAAAAATTTTAGGAATTTTCCAAAAAAAGAATATTATGCTTATTGTTGGCTTATTATGTAGCTTTTCATTATTAGATATTGCCATTCAAGTCTTGTGTAACAAGGTACTAACTTATTCGGAATCCTTGGCTCCCGCCTGGCTATCCACATATGGGGTTGTTTATAATGAATATTTCAAAATAATTGGAATCACAAGGTTATCTGGGCGGGGAGTCCTACCTGTTTGTGTTTTTATCATGGTTATGGCCGGCGGCCTTCGCAGTTGTTGCTAATCTTGATATGCGGAGACACTGAATGTGTCGAGAATGCTGCATCATTGCACTATAGGATTATTATCAAGCCTTAATTCCCTTTGTCCCGAGCAACTTAGCATCTCTATTTAGCCTAACCCATGTCACTAGAGAAGTTTTTGACAGTGTCGATTAGAAAAAGAAATTATGTTGGCCCGGTACACCTGTTTCATGAACAAACTCTGCCGTCGGTCACGTTTTAATTTTAATTCCAATGACACGAAGGTAAATCTATTATGGTTTGGAACCACAACGAATGTTGTTGATGTTATACAAAATAGTGTCAAACACTGCATTTGTTATTGGCTCGTATATCTACTTCTGTCCCTCCCGCTGTAGTCTTTTGCCAGGATGTTACTCCCATCATCCATGTTGCCCCTTACGTTGCAGCATATTGATCTTCTGGGATTGCAGTCACATAACAGCAGGAGTGACGTTTGTGTTGGTAAGACGCTTGGCCAGATGTTTCAGTGTGTTTTTGCATAATACATTTCTGCAACTTGTTTGACGCGTCGGGACGCATTAACAGCTCTGAGGGTGTTCAGTCGAATTCGAATTCATGTTCACAAAGGTTCTAGCATGAATAATGGAACGTACTATATTACTTTCATGGTATTAGTTTATAATTCTGACTTATTTTTTACGCAAATTGTAGTTTAGTTTGCAACGCCGTAGACCTACTATTTCTGTTATGAGTTGTGCTCTTATAAATAAAGTAGACGCCAATAGACACTTCTTTTTTTGCCGCGAATCCATTCCTATTCTCCTCTAATCTTAATGGCCCGCTGGATTAACTAACATTTCCAATTGCCCAGTGTGTAACAGTCAGAGCGACCTACGTGTCAGATACCAGGCCCTAACATGTTACAAACATTGCTGTTTACTAGTCTATCCAAATAAGACGCTTTACCACCAGGTAAATGTTTGTTTGTTCCTAATTGCATTATACACTGTTGCTATGTTCTTGCGTTTCTTGGCACTCAGTGGTCGAGAAGGGCACAATATCACGTGACCTAGATACTAATATGTGATGCCCTTGGCGTTTTCAGCGATGAGGAACGATGTCCAATAAATTGGCGCGAACCTCAGTCAAGATTACACCCACTAGAAATTTTCTCCATCGGTTCTAGTTTGTTTGTTGCCTAGAATCAAGCACCCGCTTATGACGAATGTTTTTCTAATTAGCAACACTCGTACGCGATTTAGGGGGGGCGCAAACCAAAAAGGGCGCCGCGCGCCTTGTAGATGATAACAGTGGCAAATGACCTTTTGTGGGCGGCCCTTGTGCGACAACAATTTGTAAAATTTTCCTGCTCGCTCCGCTCCCGGTAGACACGATGTTTTTTTTGCCACTCTGTTTGAAATTCGTGAAGCAGTGGGGTAATCGTCTTTGTGATGCGATGTTTGTTGCCTTAACATTTAGGCGTCGGCCCCCTACCCCCCCCCCCCCCCCCCCCCACCCACCCACTCTTCCCAGAATTATTCGAAGCGAGTGAAAAAAAATTGTGTCTCCGCGGCGAGCGCAGCGAGCGGGGAAAATTTTAAAAGGGAATAGTGACGGTCACCCCCCTGGTCTCCCCTATTGAGAATCCTGGATCGCCCCTGACACTAATTACCATCGTAGCCCCGTGGCCCGCATGTGGACTGTACATGCTCCGCCGGCCTCTCATATGATGAATTAAGAACCGGGCGGGAACCAAGGGTTTGGAAAAATACATCGATCGGGCACAAATTCCATCTCTTTCTCAGTCGTGAGGAAACAGATGATGACGCTTTAAACCTGTTTATGAAAATATCCAGTATAGCCAACGGCTACAGAACAATCACCTGAATTGTGCCGAATTTTAGTTCCCCCACCATCCAAGTGCCATGTTTGTTTGTATGCTTTCCCTAATTACGGTCACCTGGGGACAAGGGATCCCCCGTTTTTTTTTCAAAAACGCAAAAAGTCGAGGTAGTGCCCTGAGACAGACCTGACTCCACACACAGCCAGGCCTGACCACCAGTGCTGTTTCGCTATTCCGATTATGTTTCTTTTCCCCTATTCATAGCACGGATATTGGGGCCTCATGACACATCGCATCAATCGGCAGATACCGGATCACGCTGTAGCAAGAAGGCTGTGTCTGCATTCCCCACCACCGCTGCTCGCGAGCACACGCTTTTTTCAAGAACGTGATTCACGCATATCAGATTCATGATTTCAAGCTCAATCGAATCAGAAAGTGTTTTTATTACCCTAACATCAAGCATCAATGAAATAAGCTACGCCTCAACGATTACATTAAAGAGCTAAGAAACAGATGCCCTATTTTAAAATGGCTCAGCCATTCTGGGAACGCACGTATGTGAAAGGTATCATTTCCATACTGATCTTCCTTGACACAGCTCGATCAATTTGATTTTCTTTTAGACAAGTCATGGACGTCATAATTCTAACACATCCTGGTTCCTGCATAAAAAATGACAAATAAATTAAATTTATCGCTTAAAAACTTCCCAAACAATGAAACCGGAACCCATGAGTGTACATTAACTATTACTCATCTCGTTCCTAGTTTGAAATGAAGAAAGTATTTTTTTTAACTGAAGTATTAAGAAGCTTGCTCGCATCGAAATTTTCCGTATAGGACGAGGTGTTAGGTACCTTTGGAAATACACCTGCAATCATTTTACATAGCGAAGATGTTCCTTTAAATGTGACCCAGTATATCATTTTCCGAAGTACTTTCAGAGATACTTTTGACATTATTGACTTTAATCAGTAAGAAAATAATGGGACAACTTTTGTGTTCTACAACTTTTATTTATTTCAAAGGAGAAGTGCCTTTTTGCATATCCAGCTCGTAGCCCGGGTTCTGAATTGGTTAATTATCGTGACCTTGGACTGCACGAACAGGTCGGTCACGCACTATCAATGGTTTTACGTTCAGCTTCTGGCGAAAATACATACACTACAATTTTCTGCGGTTTTCTTCTTCGTGTTTCATACGATTCAACCAATGTTTGATTATTTTTCGCACGTATTTGTTCATCACATCTGGGGTAGTAAATATTTCTACTCGGTTCGGAAAGCCCGGAGGGGGAAGAGAGGTACGGGGAGGACACAGTGTTGTTGACCGTGGCAAGGACATAACAGCGGGAGGGGGAGCCACTGGATAGGGGAGGCGGGGAGTGGTAAGGACGGGCGAAAAAAGTGAGAACATTAAGAGAGTGGACCAGGACGAAGAGGAAAGTGAGCAGTGCGAAAGGGAGAGGGAGGAGGGGAAAAAGGGGGCAGTGGCAGTAGAGAGTGGAAGAGAGAAGGAGCAAATCTATGGGAGAAGATAGAGAGAAAGGAAAATTAGTAGGAGGGGGGGTCAGAGAAAAGAGAAGAACTGAGGGTTAGGCGGGGTGACAGAGACCAAAAAGTTTAAGAACAAAGACAAACGAGGGAGAGAGAGGGGAGGAAGGGTTGTGGTTGGGAGAGGGTGGGGATAGGCGATAAGGGAGGAAGAGGGGAGGAGAGGGGGAGGGGGGTGGTGAAAAAAGGAGATGTGAAAGGTACAGAACAACAGGCGCCTGAAGATGAAGAAAAAAGAGAAATACAATTAAAAAGCGAGTACATGGTTGGATGAAAAGAGGCGACCAGAGAGGGAACAGAGAGGAGCAGAAGGGTGAGGCTGGTGATCAGGGGGTGGAGAGATGGGAGGAAAATAAGCGGTGAGTGAGAAATGGGGGAAGGTATAGATTGGAGGTGGATGGGAGTTGGGGAAGAGTGTGATGCGGGGCGTAATTGAGAAGGGTCGAACGGAGATAGGAGACGGGGGGAAAAGAGGGTGGGGGGGGTGTGAGGTGGGGGGGTGGAGAGAAATAAGGGGAAGGCGAAAGGGTAAAAGTTGGGGCGGAGAAGTGTGAGGGCGAGGGAAGAGAGAGGGCGAGATAAGAGGGAGTTGAGACGAATAGAAAAAGCTAGGTGGTATCAGGGGGATGGGGAAGGGGGAGTCAGCACAGTACCACAGGTGATGATCCCACTACCATCGTCATATAGTGTAAATTCGTGTACAAATCTTGTCCATCTCATCTCGTCCCGCCTCAGTCTAATATAGAAAAATACGACTAAGAAAATCTATCTGTTGGCATTTGTTATTTATTTTCCCGTATTTTTCTCCGATCGTCATTCAATTGTTTCTTCTCATCTTGTGAACTATGCACGGGGGCACTGCCGGTGTGAGTCATGTGCACGGGTTACCATCTTCGTTCCCACATGTTTCTGCGTACCAGACTGGTTTATCATGTTTATTTCGATTTCCATTTATTCATTACTATCCTCATCGTCAATGTTCATCTAGAAATTATCCATAAACACACTCCCATATGACGATCGAATGTCCAGCTAGAAACAACACACGAATGTGAAACAATATTTGGCTCATGGTGATCCCCCAGTAAATTTTACACACACACCACACCATGTGGTTGCGGAGCACAGGTCAGTACAAGCACATGTAAGTTGACATGACTTTTTCATGCAATGCACACCTGAGTATCGGCGCTGGGTGGCCCATTTAGCCGACGGACCCGGTAAAACATCCTCCCATGTTGGGGGAGCACTACTCCGTCCACGATAACTTTTACCGCTTATGTTTTTAATGATTCTTTGATGCCACATTTACTCCGTCATGTCACTAACTGCCATCATCTATTACCGGTGTCTGTCTCTCTGTCTGTCGGTCAGTGTGTCTGTCTGTCAGTGTTTCTGTCTGTCTGATCGCGTTCTATTTCTCGCGGAGACTCAGGGTCTCCGTTCTAAAAACTTGGTGGGTGGGTGCCCCATTGACCAGACGCAGAACCAATTGTCTTGGTTGTGTATCAAAGTCATCAGGGGATCATCAGGGTCAAGATGAGGTAAAATGGGGATAAACATTGGGTATAGGACATGAACCTGGAGATGGGGTCGATTTTCTGATGTACATTTTTGAAGGTCACTAAAGGTCATTAGGTTCATTCAGGTTCAAGGAGTTAAACCTTGGTTTTCTCGGATCACTGAGGTTTGCCCTTCCCGAAACTGGTGGGTGGGTGCCCTTGACCCTCCGAAGACCAAGGTTAATTGGTTATCTAGCACAAAGGTCATCAGGTGTCATTCAAGATCACATAGGTAAATGGGGTAACATTGGTGTATGGCCATGAAACTTGGATGGTGGTGTCCGATTTTTGATGCGAATATTTTGAAGAGTCCGGCAAGGTCATTAGGGTGTCATTCCAAGGTTAAAGGAGAGTGAAAATGTTGGTTTCTCCGAGAACCGGTCTCACGTTCTTGTACACATGGTTGGGTGGGATGCCCCTTGACCGTACCAAAGAACCGAGGTTTTATTGGTTAGTTTATCAAGGTCATCAGTGGTCACATTGAAAACCAGTGGGGTAAACGTTAGTCGTATGGACATGAAAACTTGGAGTCCTGGGGTCAATTTCTGGGCCGAAATTTTGAGGTCCACGACAGGTCTATCGGGGTCTTCAGGTCAAAGGAGGTTAAACGATGGTTTCTCAGAGACCGAAGGTCGCAATGTCTGAAACTTTTTGGGTGGGTGCCCCTTGAACTTACGAAGACAGAGTTTATTGGTTGGGGGGAGTGTATCAAGGTCAATCAGTGGTCATTCAAGATCAATATGTTCCAGTGGATTAACATTGGTGTATGGACATTAACTTTGGAGGTGGGGTCATTTTGACACCAAGAAATTTTTAAAAGGTCCTGCAAGGTCATATGGGTCATTCAAGTTCAAAAAGAGTAAAATGGGGAAAACATTGGTGTATGGCCATGAACTTTCAGGTTGGGATGAGTTTGTTATGCCAAAAATCTCAAGCACAAAAGGTCAATCAGTGGTCCTACACAAGGTCACAGGGAAGTCAAAATGGGGTAACTTTGGTGTATCCAGACGAAACGTGTGTGGGTGGGTCAATTGTTTGACTACGAAAAATTTTAAGGTCATGACCATGTCATCAGGGGTCATTCAAGATCAATGGGGTAAACGTTGGGTGTATGGACAAAACCTTGACGGTGGGTCATTGTTGCTCCCAGAGAAATTCAATGGTCACGACAAGGTAATTAGAGGTCATTACGATCAAAGGAGGTCAGAGCCTATTTTCTTGGAGATCGAGAGGCGATACGTTTCCTGGCAAACTTGGTGGGTGTGTCCCTTGATCGTCCACCAGACTGAGTTGTATTGTTATTGAAGCAAGGTCATCAGGGGGACATTCACGTCAAGTATGTCAAATGGGGAACATTGGGTTCTGGCCATGACACTTGGCGGTGGGGTTTTGTTTTTTTTGATGCGACAAAGCCTTCACGGTCTGACAAGTCATCATGATTCATTCAAGGTCCAGGAGGTAAAATGAGGTAAACTTGGTTATCCCATGAAACTTGGTGAGCGGGGATGATTGTTGAGGCGAAAATGTTTAAAGGACATGTAATGTCATCAGGGGTCCTCACGGCAAAGGATTCAATCCAAAACTTTAATACAACTATGCATTCCCTAACCATTCCAATTGATGGTTACTACGCATCATTGATGCACTCGTTTAACAGTCGGACCTCAGGATTTCGAAATATTTTTTTTTGTGTAATATGAAAAATAGTCCACAAGACTAGATTAGTACCTAAAATGCTAAATTCCCGAAATTTGAGATGAATCGATTTTTCGTTTTGATGGCAGTAACATTTAATGTGTGTATTACGTCCCATAGGATACTGTATTATAAAAAAATTCCGGAGCCGTAATTTTATAACAGTTTGATTTCAATATGAAGGATTCGATTTAAGCTTAGCATTTCCACACAGTGATTAGTATATGGACAAGCTTATGTACATGCAAAAACAACATTTTTTTGGAAATTAGAGGCGCCCGGTCCTCAGGAAATTCTTCTGAGTCGGCACTTTAATATGTCTCACCTAAAATGTTCAGACAGAGACCTGTAGATACAATATATAGATCATTGACAGGTTTAGCGATGCCTTGCATGAGAAGAGGATACTTCGATGTTGATCGTTTGTAAGCTGGATCTATCAAACAAAGGAATTTTGGCATGCAAAAAACTATCTCCTTCCTAGCATCTAAGCATTAAACATTCTATTACTGTACTAGGTATGTGTTGGTGCTATTTGTTGAAGTTTCTGCAATTGCATCAATCTGAGGTATTGGTCTGTTCTAATCGAAGTTGCTCTAGATGTGCATGGTCCTTAAGCACTTTTGTGTCACATTGCAAATACCGGCAGAGTCAAAAGCTCCATTTAGGTTCTAGTTTGTCCAACTATTTTAAATTGGTAAATTGTTCATTTTTTTAAAACTGAACCAAAATAGCATGCAACTTTGACCATTGGTGAAATATGAACTCTTTCATATAAGACGTTTTACTGTCTAGGTTCAGTTCCATGGGTTGCACAAAAGTCTTTTTTCCTCAGGCAATTTTCAACTTATCATTTCCTCACTGTATCCCCTCCCCTACCCTCCCCTCCCCCCCGACCAGTGGTATGGTAATGGTACTTATGCCCGCCCGTTTTGGGTAACCCTTTCAATAATTTGATAAATGATGGAATTAACCTTTAATTAACCTTAAAAGATTAAATGCGTCGAGGTATTCCTAGTGACGGATGTTAAACAAATACGAATTTTTTTTTCGAGAATCGCATTTGAAAAATCGCGAAATTTCTAGAGGGTCCGTACACATCCCCACATAGATGCCAACATCACATCCGATTAGAAGCGAATCAACAAACTGAACATTTATTTGAGCTCATATTCTTGACATCTATTTTTACTTGATAAATGGTGTTAATACATTGGAAAGTTAACCATCATACGCGTCACACCAAAATCCTCAAAACGGCGATTTTGTTCGTGACATAGTGACGGATGTTGAATTTTCCCTATACTAAAGCGTTATTAAGCATCCGTCATTATGGAAAACATCAATCGGCGTTTTCTGAACATCCGTCAAACCAACGTCCGTCATCGCGAATCTGCTCAATTTGGTTTATTACATAATGACGGATGTTGAGTGGATTACCGCGATTCACCACTTTGAACTGTTAATATAATATAAATTTCTACTAATATCGATAATTATAAATTAATTACATATTTTGCTTGTGTCAGTTATAAATTTAAGATGAGAATATTTACTAATAAAAGTATTTAAAAAGCCTTGGTGGGAAATCAAGTATACACTTCTTTGACAGAGGGTTCAACATCCGTCACTATGTAATACACCGAAGTCCCTGTTATGCAACATACGTCAAAATTGCAAAATTTCTAATTAAGATTATTAATTAATGAAGTACTTGCAAGGTTCGGCACTTGGCATGTTTAAAGATTTTGGTATTTAGTACCATTTCCCTTAATTTCGTAAAAATGATAAAAATTCAACATCCGTCACTATGTAATACACCCGACGAATTAAGGAATGACTCTTTAATTTTGTAAATGATGAAATTGTTAATTGGTTTATTGCCCTTTAAATGATAAATTAATGAATATCCCTTTAATTGGTTAAATGATAGAATGACCTTGTAATTTGCATTGAGATAGAAAAAGGGTACTTTCGTCGTACATTCTTGTATTGGTCATGTTAAGATGTTATGTGAACTTTCATCTAAGGACACTTAAAGACACTATCAGTGATTTGAAAAATATTTGAAATTTGCAGGAATAGCTTCAAAGTGAAGGATAAGTCTGTAGAATTCTCATAAGTTACCTTTTCCAGCTGTAGAATTGACAGAAAAGGAAGAAAACGGCAGTGTTCCAAGATACGGTTCTCCATTCAATTACGTGTTGTAGTAAGTGTCCGTTCGGACAGTAATGACTAAAATTTCCGATTTTGTCCTTATTAGGTTGCTTCTGGTCTTATCATTTGCAGGTTATGTTAGGATACCTGTACTTGTTACATCCATGCAAAAATCTGATTTTTGATGATTTTTTCGATTCGCCGATTTAGCAAATCACTGATAGTGTCTTTAAGGTCAGGTGGAACATTGTGATCTGTGATCTCTTGTTAATGTAAAGTGCACTTTTTTTAAGTTGACCAATTTGATGTTTTATTTGGACTACTGTACAGCTTATTAGCAGTGCATGACCTGCATAATTGTGATGCTGTATCGATGCCCCATACTGCAATGATGTGAGGATGTCCATTGGGTTTTACCACTTTAATAATATTAGTATTATGTCTTGTCTGGAATCAAATCTGAGATGTGTCGCTCTGCGCCGATCGCAGTGAGTGTTTGCGCCGAGCGTAGCATGCAACAAAAGTACAATTGACCTCTGCTGAATTGGCCAATCACGCTAACTTATTTACGTTACTAGATGCTTGTTACTAGGTCAAGTGCAGCTGTGCATACGCGGTCAACGCACATCATTTTAATGACGCGTCTCAGATTTGATTCCAGACATAATAGTAGTGTCTAGTTCAAAACGAAGCATGTGAAATGAACATGGCTTTAAAAAGATCATTGTTAGGTTAGTCTGACAATGTTGGTCTTAGTCCGAGAGGCCTGCTCATGCATATAAAAGTAATTGCACTGGCAAATGGGTTCTTTTATTTTTTTGATCAATTTTAAGCAGGGCATGACACAGTTCTGACATCCGATGTAAGTAAGAACATGCAAGTGCTATCTCAAAAAAAAAATGAAAATTCATAGTGAGAATTGTCATATAGGCCCACAAAGGCCCTGGGGAGGGCGGCCAAGAAATCCCAATTTTAGACGTCGCCATTGGTTTAAAGGTGCTTGTTCCGATTTTGTCTATCGTGTTGTCTACTTGATATGAGAGCCTGACACTTGCACACACTGACCATCATGTACCGTGGGAAACAAACTTGTGGTTTTGATGCTAGACGCGATATTGCCTAGTTCAACGCCCTATTCACTACTGTGCTAATATTGATGGTTAATAAAACGGTAGTTTTTTTATCTGTATCTTGAGAAAGAAATGGATTTGAAAGCTGAAATTTCAGGACCACAATCAGAAAAATACGGCCTTTCAACTGATATCAAAATTGATACTACTTTCGGATAACTCAGGGGGTCCTAAAAGCGATCGGAACAAGCACCTTTGACACGTAAAAGTGAAATCTAGATGAAAAATTGTGATTTGTTATATGTTGTGAAGAAATATTTCTTAACTGTTGGAGCTGAAGAATCAACACCACTCTAAGGGTTATTTCTGAATTGTAGAAATAACGAGGTTGTATGTAGATCATGGGAACACCCTTGGGTCGACTCACATCAAAGCATGTCAAAGGTTTGTGTCTGTATGCCGTAATCCTTCTTTCATGAATTTTGGCGTGTTGCCATATTGAGAGGCTTGGCCGCCAGCGTCTGAAAGCTCAGTGACTTGCATGTTTTAGCGCCCTCTATTACCCAATCTCCATTGAGATCTTTGTAAAGGAAGGTTGCATCAGCTAAAAAAGATGCAAATGTATCATTTTAGTCAATACATACAACTGCTCATGGCTCATTTCATTTCTGTTTTATATTCTTAACAAATACAGATTTAGCAGAAAGTGACATATCCTACACCAAAGGCAATTACAGGAAACGACAGGGAGGATTATGAGGGGAGGAGATCCTCATACTAGGAGGCCGGCGATGGAGGAATCTTGCACGAGGTACTCGGCGAAAACCCCAAATTTGTCACCATGGTTGAAATATCCTTTTAAGTTTTTGTTATTGTGAATGGTACAATCCATGGAACCATACAACAAGAGGTTTTCATTCTTGAAAATAAATTGCTGTGGTTCACTGTCTTTATATGGCAAGTTTTCTTGTGGGAGTAGCTATGTAAATCAAGTATAGCTATTGAATAAGTAACCATTAGATATACATTCATGTGTCAGAACTACACAGAAAGATTCCTATACTTAGGGTGTAACCCAGAGCTAAGTACTCTTAGCTCTACTCCAAGGAAAGGTGTTTTGAATTAATCCCATGATGCATTGCGATGTGCCTATACTCTACGGCTATAAACACATTCAAGTATTAGGGACCATAAAAGTGTTCCAAAAGTTTAAGGACCACAAGACATTTCATAATCATGCTAAAAATTCCCTAATTACTAGTGCTTTGTGGGCTAAAATGAGTGTAAAATCGTGTTTTTATTGTTAAGAATGGCATTTTTGTGGGACCATGTGACCTTATTGAGGTGACATTTTGCCAAAACTGGTGCATTGTGGGATTGACTCAAAACACCCTCTGACTCCAAGGGTACCCCTGATGCATTATTGATGCAGTACCTACAACTAAGTATTGTGAAGTACACAAGCCACTGGGTGGATAGCATCTATGTTTACTTAGCAGTACCCATCCGATAGTGTACTCTGCAATTGCCTGCTAGGTGACTGACAGGTACCCATGTAAGCCACCAGTAGTGGAATACCTCTGCAGCTACTCCACGGGAGTACCTTCACAGGCAGTAGGCAGCACTTTGGACCATAGAGGGTGCCAAACATTCCATTGTTATTTACAACTTTCTGACCATTTTCAAGCTTAGTAACATCTATATTGAGTTGAGCATCACCAAAAACCCCTATATGACATTTTGTGTAAAATCATGTGACCAAAATGTTAAATAAAATTACTAAAATAATCTCAATGCTCATTTGCATGGGAGTACCCACGTAGATATGGTACTCCCGTATGGGGTGACTAGTGGTTAAACTACTGCGTGTGTACCTAGGTGGATGATTACCCCCACTTTTGCGGCCGGCGATGTGGTACCCATGCAGGTGGGTATTCCGTGGCTACTTAACAGGTACTTCAAAGGTACTCCCATGAAGAAATTGGTTGTGTACCAGTGTTGCCAAACCCGCAATTTGGTAGCCCAAAAGGGCGACTTGGGAAGACTTGCCACGAGGGCCAAAATGTTTAACACAATTTCTTGGCAAAAATGTTTAAAACTTACCTTGTGTACAATCATCGACTGTCCACATGGTGGTAGGATACCTGCATGTCTATTTCAGCTTTTCACGCCATTCATTAAAAATATAAGTGACAAGATGAAACTAGAGAGAAATGGGCCTCACAAAGCCCAAACGATGATAATGGTGCATTTCCATCATCGCTCGATGTCAGGCAATGCTAGCCTTTCATACTTACTTCATACGTAAAATATTAAATGTTAATCTGGTCAGTGCGTAAAGAATGTTCAAAATGCTACCAGCCCGGGGAGGGTTCTTTGATTTTGTTCGGGTACCCATGTTCGTTCCAAAAAAAGATGGACTAGCTGCAAATGTGGGACTACTGCTTGGGGTATCAAATTCACAATCAAGTTTTAGTCCCACTAGGGGTATCAAATTCAGTTGTGATTGTGACTGGTTCAATGATACAAATAGGAAAAATTAACCTAAACATATCAGCAAAATAACCCTGCTGAGTGTGTAACTGTAAGATTTCTTGCAGTGGCACAAGTGTCATTTTTCTTGTATATTGGCTATTTAACGTTTTACGTTTTTGGCTGCCATATTGATTGACGTTATGTTACAACTTTAAAAGTATCATAAATACATTTATTGTGTCTAACAACATAATCTTATTACTTCATGTTCATTTTTTATCGCAGGTATTTGCAGTTATAGGGCATATTTTAAAATTATTAGATTTGGCTTCCATTTTGAATTTGAAGTATGACTTAATGTTTCAAGTGCCATACACGTGTTCATTGGATCATATATTATATCTAGTAACTCCATAGTTTGATAATTAGTGGGGGAGCAAGTGTAGTCCCATGGAATTTTAATGATTAGAAGGTGCCGCCTATTTAGATGCATTGTCTACACCCCTAGCATCAAGAAAATACATGTTGCCAAAATTGGAAGTGCGACAGAGGTCGGCCATCTTGGATTTCAAAATGGCCGCCATTTTCACAATATTTTGCCCCATATCTCAGCTAAGGAGCAACATACGAGACTCAAAATGGTGACAAAACCCATGTTTATAATACCAAAGATTCCATAAAAGCAATTTCCTGAGTTGTAAATACTTTCGTTATGGTAGCCATCTTGAATTTCAAAATGGCTGCCATTTTCATTATATATATATCTATATCTCACCTTGTGAGCAACATGCAATACTAAAATTACTGGTGATACCCATGTTTGTGATACTAAGGATTTTATAAATATACTTACCTAAGTTGTAAATACTTTGGTTACGGCATTGGCAGTCATCTTGGATTTCAAAATGGCTGCCATTTTCATTATATTTTGATTTATATCTCGGCTTGTGAGGCAAATATGAGACGAAAAATGGTGGCAATACCCATGTTTGTGATATTAATGGTTTTATAAAAACACTTGCCTAAGTTGTAAATACCTCTGTTATGGCAGCCATCTTGAATTTCAAAATGGCTGCCATTTTATAGCTCAGCTTTGGAGCAACATAGAAGGCTAAAGTGGTGGCAAGACTCATGATTGTGACTCTAAGGATTAAAAAAAAGCAATTGCCTAAGTTATAAGTTATGGCAGCCATCTTGGACATTTTGAATACAGATCTTACCCTCTAAGCAAAAAAACGAAGGCTGCCATTTGGAATTTTAAAATGGCCAACGTTTTAAATATATATGTTAGCCCACTTAACAAGGATATAAACAGAGGCAATAATCACATTTGTGATACCACACATTTGATCATGGGGAAATTGAATTGCAAAATAAGACATCGAATATATATATGCTCACCTATATCAACTTGCACTGAGAAATCATCTATCTAGATTTATTATGTATAATTAAGTTGTGACAAGATGACTTCATCTCACCTGGATAAATATCATCATTGTCACCTGTAGCACTAAGACGCATCATCACAAACAGGGGCGGACAGATTTGTTACCAGCCCGGGAAATTGGAAGAAAAGTGGCCCGAGAAGTGACTTATTGACCTACAAAATTCCTGTTTTGACCATCGCCTGGCCCAATTTGGGAGTATTTTGTGGTCTAAAACGGCCCAAAACCAAGCAGCCCACCGGGGATATTTCGCTTATAGTCACAAGCTCTCATTACAACCTCCACAAAATTTCATTACAAAGTCCATTCCGTTTGCACCTACACCGCTGAGTGGAACAAGTTTTAACATCTGCAGCTTGAGACAAAGTATGTCAATTACTGGTATTTTCTCCTGAACACTATATAGTGTTTCATTTCTTGGACTTGTCCCTTCTCATAAATAAGCCAATATACCCTGAAAGACAGATGGAAACAAACCGACGAACCTTGTCACTCGAAGATGAGATGGAAACATCTGCTGCCGACTCAACCTAACACTTCCAACTCGTCTGTGGAAGGAGACTTGGATGACTTGATACTGGTAGACGACACCAGTAATATTCGCAGTGGCCAAAGATCTTCACCGCTCTACCATACCAACTCACTCGCGCAAAAAATTCCAACTTGTAACAAGGCTGTCAACGAAGTACGCTTTCTTATCGTTAACCATGACGATACTAGGAGTTTTGTGAATTATAACATCCGTCTCAGAGACCAAATGATGAGACCCAAGTGGTTAACTTAGACACCATTGCTTCCATAACTTGCTGGCCCTACCGCTTTTCCATACACTAAGCACCAAAAGTGGTCCACAAGTTGTAAAAGATATGAGAAAAAAATACATTGGTCCTCGGACCGCTTGTGTCGCCTGCCATCGCGGTTAGTGAATGATAGGCCTAACATGACCTTTGACCTTGATATGTGACCTTGGACCTCATCAACAAATGAGGGGTCCCATTTGCACCTATGATTCAAGTTTGGTTCCAATTGAACTTCAACTTTTCAAATGAGGTCAATTTTACATTTTCAGCCTATTTTACAACTTGACCGCACATGACCTTTGACCCTGGCATGTGACCTCTGACCTCATCAACAAATGGGGGATGCCATGTTGCACCTGTGACCCAAGTTTGGTTTAAATCCATCAAAGAATGAGGATATTACAGGCAAATGTTAACCCTTTTTCACAACAGACATCAACAACAGACATCAACAACAACAGACATCAACAACAGACAACAACAGTGGACAAAGTGATCCCTATGTGTCTTCCTGCCTTAGGGCAGGCGACACAAAAACTGCAAGATAATCAAGAGTCTTCCTATGGTTCTGGACTCGACGGAGGGAAAGAGAGAGAGAGGGAGAGGCCTGCCTCTTACATCTTCAAACTTCCATCATCGAATTGTCCCAAAAGAACGAAGAACACAACTTGTGTTTTGCAAAATGCCGGGGCACATGTAGGACTCCTTCCTTCAACTTCAATGCCCTTTGCCAAGAGCATTAAAAATAGTGCCTCTAACATAACCTTCAACAAATGGCCTATTTAAGGATCACCCTACCTTCCAACTGAAGATTTGTATGTGTGTCACCACTTTGTTATTCTACTCTCGTAACTCCCCATTACTTTTATTACCAACTCGCTGTTAAATAATTTTCCGTAATAAACATATAATTAGATGATATGAATTTTGAAATTAATGCTTTTTCAAGTCCAGAAATTTCCTTCACATTTTTAGACGTTTCGTTCTCCCAGTTCGGAGAACTTCTTCAGTATTGCGCCGATCCAGCCGCTTTCCCCCGCGAGATCGTTTTTTCCATCCGCAGAGTGCAAAGTTCTGTCCTGCAGCAGCTGGTCGTACACACGTGACTTATAGAATATTAAGAGAACTTTGCACTCTGCGGATGAGAAAAATACAGCATCTCGCGGGGTAAAGCAGGCTGGATCGCTCATTACTGAAGAAGTTCTCCGACTGGAGAACGAACGTCTAAAATGTGAGTAAAATTTCTGAATTGAAAAGCATATAATTTCCAAATCATATTCCACTACCAGTCCTGATGAACTTATTCAAGATAATGAGATGATGCAATGCCGAATTCCTTTAATGTGCGCCCCATTGGTCAGCTTGTATTAGGCTATGTTTTTATGCAAGAGATGTTTTATATCTATTTTAAGATTGGGAAATACAGTTGTGAAATATTGTGGTGTATCTAAGGAGATTGGCCAAGCTCTACTTGGAATAAGCAGTTTGATGACATCTTTTAGTTATATGACTAATATTTTAATTATTACACAACCAATTATATTTTCGAACTCTCTGAGTCAGCCTTAATTAATACAACTTGCAATTATGTGTTTACTCTTGTTTCTGAAGCTATTAAAATGTATTGCAACATTTCCATTTCCATCAGGTGCTACCAATAGTGGGGGAGCAAGTGTTGTCCCGTGTAATTTTAATGATTAGAAGATGCCACCTATCTAGATGCATTGTCCTACACCCCTAGCATCAAAGAAAATACAATGTTGCCAAAAATTGAAGTGCGACATAGGTGGCCATCTTGGATTTCAACAAATGGCCTATTTAAGGATCACCCTACCTTCCAACTGAAGATTTGTTATGTTGTGCACCACTTTGTATTTCTACTCGCGAACTCCCATTCTTTTATTACCACATCGATGTATAATTTTTTCCGTAATAACATTAATTAATAAATCTATGCATCCTCTGACTCCCCATTAAAATCTATAATCCTATCTGATTTCCTTTCGAGTCAGACTCTAGATTTTCTATTTTTGGAAAAACACATGTCCCAATTTATATCACTTTTCTCTATATTAATCCAAACTCTCTTTACAGACTACACCATCAATATTTCACTTTCCAACTTTCTCCTTTATGAGATTTGGTTCTCTACACACCACATTTTACTATTGTGACGTTTACTTTTCTGTATATTTCAATATTTCATGTTTTTCAAAAAAAATATTCTTTTTGTTTTCAATTTTCACAGATTTTTCCTGCCTGAACTGTTCCACAAATCAAATCAATTCTATATAGTATTTGATTTCACTTAGGATCCTAATGTCGCTCACCAATAAATCTTCAATCACCAATCAAATTGCTCACATTTACCTTACCTGTTACCCTACTGAATAGCCGATTTTTCTGGTCTAAACACCAGTTGATCATGTCAGGACCCACGGCTGTGTTTGGACACGTCATACTATCCGACATCAACATTGCATAGTTACCTACGCCCACAACTGGCACACGTGCACTCATTGGCCCATAGTTGTTCTTACTGAGTAATAGGATCTTACGATGTCGTAATGATCTATGGTACACTTATATGGGCCTAATAATGGTTGATTCATATTAAGTCAGTGCTTTTTCATCTCACGCAATCAATATTTCACCAATTATTAACTTTCTTGTTATTATCCACCCAGCTTCACCTCGGCAATCCAATACTACAAACTGAATAATTTGCTGCTTTATTCTCTCTCCTCTTAAAATTAATTATAAGCCAATAGCTGTACCATATTTTTATAATTTCTTTCTTATAGAGGACTAACAACCACAGGTAAATTCACACCTTACTCAAGATGCTTCAATTCTCCATGCTATTTAAATATAGACATTTATGGTGCCAAAATCTATCAAATTTATGTCTCCCCTCTCATTTTGCGGTTGTTCACAACACAAATCTCTATGACACAATATATAACACGGCAACTAGTATTTCCGCGATTGCGTAAAATATGTCCCCGCCCGAAATGTCGCGACACAAACATGGATAATGCCAATAACAAAACCCCACCCCCTCCCCAAAACCAAGCAACACCCCATCTCATCCCAACACCCTGCAAAACCACACCCATCCCCAACAACCCGCAACATCCCCACCTCAAAACACCCTGCAACACCCACCCCCCTCACCAACAACCACACAAACTCCAATACCCCACCATACCCCCTCCAAAACACTCTGCAAACCCACCCCACCCCCTCCCAACCACCGCATACCTAACCCCCTCCCCAACACCACCCCCTACCGATGGCATAGTTAGTATCATGTAGCGGAAGGAATTTTGCCTATAAGATTGTACCGTTTAGAGATACAGCAATTACGCATATTTAATTAGCTCATTGCATAACTAAGCCGCTGGCCGCATAGATCACATACTTTCAAAGTACAGCCAATAAAGATGATGTGCCCCATGATACGCTTTCATGCAAGCGCAGAATGTTGAGAATCCCCGTACGTGTCAAAAAAATATAGCATTTACGCTGATTTTGACATATTAATAAGCTCATTTTCATAATTCAATTGCCGAAATAGCCCCCACAACTGTAATCAGTCGAAAAAACTCTTCAGCCCACTTCCTTCACCAAATTACATCCATGTTATAGCCTTACGGAACCCAGAAAAACTGTGAAACGCCTTGCAGAACTATTTTTATGTAAACTTATGCAAATTAGATACTTAATTAGCATATTTTACGACAAAAATCTAATCAGCGTCAAGAACTCACCAACCTGCTTACTTTCCACAAGTTACATCATTGTCACCCTTACGGAACTCCAGATAAATCATTATACAACATGGGTTAACATTTTTATCACAGAGGGACGGACGGACGGACGCTGTCATTTTATAGTACCGTCAGAACTCGTGCGGCCGGGGACAATAAGGACTTATTTTCAAACTTTCAACTCTTGTAATGAGTGCTTTTATGGCCACTCTCTTTAACACACTGGAATCTATAGTTCAGTACTTCATTAACCTTCCAGCTCTCTGTCACTTTCATTTTAAGGGGGAAATCTATTTAAGAATTGTTGAATACATACCTTACTGCCATAACCAAAATTACACAAAGCCAAATAATGTTTATGGAATCCTTGGTATCATAAAAAACATGGGTTTTGCCATTGTTTATATAGCTATTTATGGTCTTTGTATGTTGCTTGCAAACCGAGATCAAAATATAATGAAAATGGCAGCCATTTGAAATTCAAAATGGCTTCCATAACCAAAGTACTTAGAACTTGGGCAATTGTTTCTTAATAATCCCTAGGGTCACAAGGCACATTGGTAATTGCTACCATTTTTAGTTTTATGTTGCGTCGCAAGCCAGATCTAGGATAAAAATTATATGAAAATGGCAGCCATTTTGGAAATCCAAGATCGGGGCTGCCCTAAACCAAAGGTATTACACTTAGACAAGTGTTCTTTATAAAACCATTAGTATCACAAACGTGGGTATTGCTACCATTTTAGCATTGGTATGTTGCTCGCAAGCCAAGATATAGATCAAAACAATAATGATGAATGCAGCCATTTTGACATTCAAGGTGGCCGCCTATGAAACCAAGTACTTACACAGTAGGCAAGTGCTTTAATTAGAAATCCTTAGTATCCACCCTGCGTTATTTTGCCGCCAATTTTAGCCTTTACGTTGGTCCAAAGCTGAGATAATAGGGGGAAATTAATGAAAATGGCAGCCATTTTGAAATTTAAGATGGCTGCCTTCTGTCGCACTTCCTAAATTGGCAACAAGGATTTTCTTGTTCCTTGACTTGTCTAGAACATGTCTAGGTAGGTGGCACCTTCTAATCATTAAAATTCCGCGGGACGTTATTTTGGTCATTTTGCCCCCCGACTAAATATAGGGTTGAATATATAATTATCATTTATGGCGATGCCATCTTGGATTTCTCAAAATGCCCAAGGATGCCCAGGTGGCACCCGCCAGATTCTTATTCTACACACCCTAATCTATCATTTTCAGCAAAAACATTGTGTATATATTCAACTTTACGGTCAGGCCATAACTTGGACCATATCTCTCTGACTATAAATTGAGACTTTCAATGCAAAGAGCTGTGATCAGGCCAATATTTTTCCTATTTTTTCATAAGGAATTTTTTTTTATTTTTAGAAATTATGGCCGTTTTAGTTGCTAATAAAATTGAAAGAACCCATAAAATTTAATTGAAAATTTGAAAGGTTCCTGTCATATGTTTTTCAGCAGCGGTGCAGCTGTATTAAAGACACTATCAGTGATTTGAAAAATATTTTAAATTTGCAGGAATAGCTTCAAAGTGAAGGATGAGTCTGTAGAATTCTCATAAGTTAGCTTTTCCAGCTGTAGAATTGACAGCAGAAAGGAAAGAAAACGGCAGTGTTCCAAGAACGATTCCCCATTCACTTTACGGTGCTTGTAGTTAATGGTCCGAACGGACAGTAATGGACTAAAATCTATGATTCTGTCCTTATTTAGGTTGTTTTCGGTCTGTCATTTGCAGGGTATGTTAGGCTACCTGGTCTTGTTACATACATGCAAAAATGTTAAAAAATTTTTGATTTGATTTTTCGATTGCTGATTTAGCAAATAATGATAGTGTCTTTAAACATGGTTATTGACCGGTGACCATGTGCAACGGGTTTCTTCAGAAGTTTTTCAAATATATTAAATTATCCGCCTGCCTTAGCCATAGGATATTGCAATGGAACATCGTTCTGTTTTCGGTCGTCATCCGGATACAAAATGCGCTCTCAACCAAAAATACTCAATCTGATTTCAGCCAACCACTGGAGACCAATCGGTGTTATTGGGTATATAAAGGCTATTGTTTGCAGTCTTGGTTAACTTTTCCTTTCCAAAACCCAGTGGGGAATAGAGAGGTAAGACAGCTTTCAAGCTTTGAACTTACGTTTGGTTGAAAAGCTGTGGAAACTTAAAGGGCAAGATCTTCTATTAAAAAAATACCATTTTCTAGGGGGGAAATTTGTGTAGAAACTGGAATCTGAAATAAAAAATTGCATAATTATTAACTTGAAATTTTTCCCATAGCACGTACAGGGCATATTTTGCGCCGAAGTCCTCAAATTTGAGCAAAAAATCGGTCGCAAAAAAATATCCTTCAAACTGGGACTCTCAGGGCTAAACCAATATAAAAACTTGTTCTAGAGGGAGGTCTTGGCTATAGCAAGTTTATATTGTTTAGGCCTTAAACCTCACGGTTAGTTTAAAAGGGACTTATTTTTTGGCGAAGGCCTTAATTTTTTTCACACCTACGACATGTTTGGGGTAGGGGTAAACATATTATACTTTATTTTTTTAGTACATCAACTTGAAAAGTTATATCACTATTAGCTATTGAATATGAACAAAAGACACAAGAAGCCAGCCAAGCTCATACCATGAGGAGTTATGGCTTTTTCAATCACAAAATTGGGCGAAAATTGCATTTTTTTTCCCAGATCAAATTGTCACCCCTGACCAACGACTTCTAACACTGTTACACCAATAAAGAATAGATGAACATTAATGATTTGAATATTACAAATGTACCCGTCACATGATTGCATAAAGAATAGTCACTAATAGGTAGTTTTCATGTTATACAACTCACAGGAAATTAGCCAAGTCAAAATTTTGTCACCCGAGAAGAACGGCCATTTTTGGCTAAATTGCCAAAACAACTGAATTTATTTTTCTCAAAATCAGTGAAAAAAATATGGGGTTTAAGTGCCAAACTCTGAACAATATGAACTTTTCCTTTCGAAAGATAATTATTTTGAGTTAGAAATTACAAAAATAGTCTCTAGAACCCAGGATAAGTCACCTAATAGTTACAATCAAAGTTTAGACGGAATTTAAAGCGCAAAACAAGATAAAGTTAAGGCGAAAAAACATTTCGCCCTAACGTAAAAGTATGTTATGAATAGAAATTTCGCCCTGGGTAGGATATAGTGGATAATATATAGATTATTATATATTATGAGTCAAGGTGGCGGCTATGCGGTAAGTTAATATTAGAATATAGGTGCTAATGGTAGCACATACCGCATTGAAGTATTTTAAATGGCCGTTAGGCCTATTAAGAAGAAACCAGTCAATGGAAGAAAGAAAGATCAGAGTAGAAGAAAGCCTCAAAAGAGCACTCGCCGGGAATCGAAACCGGTCACCTGCGTACATGGCAAGTATGTGTAACAATCTACACCACGAGTCCACACGGCTGAGATTAGAACTAATTTGAGGGGGATATAGCTATATAAGCAGTAAGGCTATATAGGTGGGCACCGTAACAGTATATTTAACGAGTCAGGGTTGCGCTATGCGGTAAGTAAAAGAAATCATAGGTGCTAAGGGTACGCACATAACCGCATTTGAAGTATTTTTGTACATGGCCGTTCGGCCTTAGAACAAGTCAATTGGAAAGAAAGAAAATCCGAGGTAGAAGAAAGCCTCAAAAGGCACTCGCCGGGAATCGAACCCGGGTCACTTGCATACATGACAAGCGTGTTAACGATCTACACCACGAGTCCCAGCGATTTAACTCTGTTATACTGTTACGGCGCCGCCACCTATATAGCCTACAGCTATATAGCTATATACCTCAAAAGTAGTATCTCAGGCACGTGTGGGAATCGTGGTTGTAGATGGTTATCACATCTGCATTACGGCAGGTGACCCGGTTCGATTCCCGGCGAGTTCTCTTTTGAGGCTTTCTTCTACTCGATTCTTTCTTTCTTCCAATTGACTTGTTCTTCTTTATGCCTAAAGGGCATTAAAAATACTTCAAATGCGGGGATGTGGTAACAATTTAGCACTATGATTCTATATATATGACTATAATCTATATATAATATATATATATATATTATATATCTAATATTAAATATCGATAAAGGTATTGTTTTCTGTGTGTGTGTGTACTTACAAGAGATACATTGTGGAGTATTTTAAGTATAAAGAGACATTGTGGAGTATTTTTACATTGTGGGTGTATTTTTCTTCATGTGGGAGTATTGTTATAGTAGTACTATGTTACGAATTGTCCTATAACGGAATAAAACTGTAATTAGTATTGAGGTTTATTCGTTTAAAAGAGTAGAAAACGAGGATTTTGTTATAGGGGGAAATGTTGAGGGACAATAAAAAGATCCAAGATTTTAGAGGGGAATCCGGGTGAGAGATGGGTCACTGGGAAAGAGAGAAGAAAAGGGAGGAGAGGGGAAAAGAAAACAAATAGCCAAGAGTGAGGCGGGAGATGAAGAGGGAGAGGAAGAGGGGGAAGACAGCGAGGGAAAAAATAAGAAAAAGGGATTAGTAGTAAACTAAACAAACCGGCAAAAAGCAGAGAAGGAAATAAAAAGGCAGGAAGGAAGAACTCGAACGAGCGACAGCTGGGGGAAAATGTAATTTTTAAGGGTCTTTGGGGGACTGATGAGCGTAATTCTGGAGGGGTAAAGTTGAGGGATATAGAGGAGGGGGAGAGATGGTCATAGAGAGATGAGATGATCGTCCAGTTAATTAATAAATGTTATCAAATATTATGAATATATAGGCACAGAGGGAGAGAAGAGAGAGATAAACATCGCATAAACCCGAACTACTTCATAAGATAGCAAAGAAGTATTCTTGATTCACAATTTCACACAATATGAAGTCACAATATTATGAATATTATAACAATGAATTGTTCTATAAAATGGGTTGTCACATTTTTATGGCAGTAGCTTCATATAGAAGGAGTGCCGTGTTCAATTTACAATTGATGAGAATTTTACTGATACTAAACATCAGAAAGATTCAACCGCAGCGCCCCGGCGCTGGGGGCTGCGGCATGTGTGGTAAGTTCCTTTGAGTTTGTTTTTAAATTTGGCCCGTCACATCGCCAACATATTCATCTGATGCCGCGCGTTAAAAATACTTAAGACTCCAGTTGATGGTGTAACTATTTTAAAACCAAATCTATTTGTTTTAAACCATACGCATTTAAACTGAGTAAATGTTGTTACGTTAGAGAGCTCCCACACTGGAGCGTATGTGCAAGTATGGCCGACCCCTCGTGGTCGTGGTCGAGTGCGTGAGATATTGCTCACAGCAATAATGATCGCGGTATAAAGGGACCGCCCAATGGACCACCCCCAGTTCGCGCCGACATGCGACGCAACGATCGTGCTGCATTGTTTGGGAAAGAATTTCACGATGTGTTTAATTGAAAATAGGCATATATTAGGTAGATATATATTGTTTTGAATAAATGAATTATGTTGTTCACTATTTCATATAAAGTACATATACTGACTTACCGAGGTGAAAAATGAGCGGGTTACTTTGTGTTTAGTGTCGTTATATCATGCCGACTTGGAGCGTGCCCGAAGTGGGCAGAAATTATGCCTCTTCACAATAAATTCATTACCACATGATCCAACAATTCCTCGTCTTTTCGGCGCTTCGACTAAACATGTAGGTTTATGGTGTGAACCTTCTGAACTCTTTTAATCATTAAACTGACATGTTTGCGGGAATGCATTAATATTTTGACTTAATTCAAGAAAAATTCTAACAGTTTAATGATTTCTTATGATGCCTTGTCATGCTTTCGCATATCAAGTTGATGATGTTTTAATAGCTATAACATGTATCACAGGACAGTTTTGAAAAAAATAAGAGGTTTTTTCTTTTTTAAAATCTGTTATATTTACTTTATTTTTTGCAGATTGTATAAGTCATAGACTTTGGATGTTGTGTATCAAAGAAGAACAGAAGTAAAAAAAGTTACGGAAATTAATATTTCTAACTATGCCGTGTGATAGTAAAAAATCAAAATATTAAATTCCTTACATGTGGCGGTTTTCCCAGATCGCATCACCATTTTACAACAAGTCCCAATGTGTGAGTGGCTATTTTGATCATGCTGCTATCGGGAAATAGATTTGAATAATTTCGCTTAATGTAGGTGCCAGTCAGTCAAGTGCACATCCCTATCAGGTTGCACACTACCAAATACACTGCCTTTTCCATTTACGTACAAAATTTCCCTGACTAAAACGCCAATTTTTCGTTAAAGCGACTTGGTTCCTAGCGGCAGCATTTTTCTTTGAACTCTACACCTCCTGCATACCATTCACTGGGGAAAAACACTAAGGTGACCACAGAAATAATGAGCTACTGGAACACGGATGAGTTGTGAGCTCCTCTGAAACTAGGGTTTCTAGTCCAAAGATTCCTGTGGTAAAGGGGTTCAAATAAGCATTTTAATTACTCAGTAGAAAGCCTCACAGACTTCTGATCTCAATAGCTTGTTAGTTTGTATCTTAGCAATTATATCCAGCACAAAAAATGACCCCAAAAAATTGCAGGTTTAATATTTTTTACTTTTAACTTAGAGGTGTCACTTTTTTTACTATTTTTTAAACACATTTCAGCCAGAGGGTGATAGACCAGATCTTTTTAGTGGTGTGGAATCATCAGCACTAAGATTGTAATATTCTTCATAACGGTTCCCCAGATATGCCTGGGTGAACACGGCAATTGAGATTAGGTGTTGTATATCATATGCACGATTATCATAATGCTCTCATTGTCAAACCCTTTCGTAGTATTTTCTTCCAATTTTAGGCAAGAACATCTGGGTGTGTTATCACATGTGATATTAGTTTCAGAACCAAGAGGTCAAAGGTCATTTGGTAGCCAACATACGATTGCACTCAACCAGTTGGATATGCAGTTTTGCTTGTTGTGTTTTCATTTTTTAATTGAAAATTTACAAATGCATTCAAAATGGCAGAATGAAGATGCAGGGCAAAACCCAGTTTGATCAAAATATCTGTTGTCTTAACCCATGATTTATGAGAATATAACTCAAAAATGATTATGGCATCAGATTTCAATTTCAAAGCTGGTGTTTTTGAGAAAATATCCAAACCGTCTTTAAATTTCTGTTTTCCTCTCGTAAAGTACCTATAGTTAGGGATCAAACTGATAAATGAAGAGATATATCCAAGACCTACTCTGTATTTCTAGCATGGCATGCATTTGATCTGATATGTACAGGGTGGAATGGAATTGGTTGCAGAATTGTCATTGTCCCTACTGAATGAGTTTGGATGGGTATTATATGAAATCAGCTCTGTGTGTGTGTGTGGGGGGGTGTTTGCTTGTGTGTGAGTGCGGGCATGCACACACGTGTTGGGTAAAATTCTTAAAATATGTAACAATTAACATATAAAAAAGTGGAGGTAAAAGGGACGGACATGTGTATACAGGAACTGATTGCCCATCTCTTTCAAAGCGATTGGGCCAGACTCCATCACATAATGTTGTTGTAGGGTGGTCGCTACACCTCTTCTACTGCGAGTCTGTTACCTTCCCAACATTGAATAATGCCGATACCCATTCATACACCTGGGTAGAGGAGTAATTGAGGTAAAGTTACTTACTCAAGGGCAAAATACATTGCCGCCCCCCTACTACATGCCATGGGCTCCCTAACATAGTAGACATCTTTACTGATCATGACATTCAACAGGAACATATATTTATATGCACCACGTAAATCCAAGTACTGCTTGTGTGTGAATGTTTTACTTTGTCTGCTGCTTAAGAAATATGGCAGCCTGTGAATTCAAAGTATGTCTTGCCTTTGTTTTCCTTGACGACAGTGATTACATTGATCAGGTTGTAATCGATGCAGCAGTTAAGCATCTGAGAGGCATCTGTTTTGATAGTATGGATTCCTTGAAGGGAGACAATTATAAGGTAAGAAATGTTCACAACTAGTGTCTAACTGATCACCCTAATATATGTTATACCGAGTACAGATTTTAAAATTTCAAAATCGGTTCATTCCGATTCCGAATTTTTCTGTGTACTTTTTTTGAGTTATCATCGCTGTTTTCGACAGCCAAAAGCTGCCAGAAAGTAGCAGATTGATTTAGGTAAACCACTAAAATGGCAAAATAGTAAGTTAGGAACAACATACACACTCTTGTGTACATAAAATAATAAATTGATTGTTTCAGTTTCGATTTATTTTCACGGTTTGGCCATCAGTTTGGAACAATTTCAAGTTTGGACCTCTTTGATATTAATTTAATCGGTATAGAAAATCGGTAAAAAATGAGAATTTTGCCGATACCGATCAGATACCGATACGGTCATAATCGGCCCGATTTCAAGAATACCGATCATATCGGTTATTCTCTATTCACAACAGCTGCGGATCACCTTGGTTTCAATCCACTGAAAATGTGAGACATTTTAGATCTTCTGATTTTAATTAAAACGACATGGCTGTATGCACTATGTGTGTGTGTGTCTGTTAAGCATTTGGATGGTACTTTTACATGTAATTGGGCATATAAACTTCATTGTACCGACATGGATCAAGTTCACACTTGGTGTGCTTATATATTTACAAGAGCTATAGCAGGGGTACAAATTGAGGTCAGAGGTCACTTTAGGTGATTTATTTGGGACTCTCTACATGTAAATGAGTCTGAAATCAACCAAAATCAGTTTTTGTGTCATCTGTAAGAGGGCACATAAGCATTGCTTTTGGTAGTAGTGTTTTGTAATTGTCTGTGTGTCTGTAATCAAAATGTTAACCCTAAACAAAATTGCTTGGTGTATCCACGCATGTCGGTCAAGTTTCATGACACTTGATACAATGGTCCATGGGTAGTGTCCCACGATTCAGTGACCTTTGAGACTTAATTTGACCTTTGACACCATTTACAATCCCCAAGGGTAGACAACACATGCGGCCTGCATACATCTGCTAAGTTTTAACTCTGCAAGATAAAAAATGCTATGTTTTTTTGTTTTAATTATTGATAATGACTTTTGACAGGTGCTTGTGGATGATTGCATACCAATCTTAGAATCCTATGCCAAACAAGGCAAGACATTCGATTATGTAATCAATGATCTCACAGCCATCCCCATCACAACTGAACCTAGAGGTAAGGACTTGTATTCTGAAAGGGAGTCCAACTTAAGACTTGGGTTTAAACCAATGAGTGGACCTTTTCCTTCCAACATTACATGTGCCATAACGGGTGTGAAAATTCCTCATGGATGAGCCAGAATGGCCCATCTATGTGGAATTTTTCTCACTTGTTACATTAAACTTTCAGAGTATTTTGTGGTGATGTCTGGCAGTACAACCGAATCATTTAACTTGGCTTCTAATTCCGGTATCCATATTGTTGAACTGCTTAGATTTTGTTTCAAACGGTTGCAATAAGCAGCAGTGTGTATGAGCTTTATTCCATAAATTAAATCCTTCCTGTGCCAAATGGCGCATAGGGCGGTGCTATACTCCATAACCCTAGGCCATGCATCTCCAACACAGTGAAAGCTACAGTAGGGGGTTAGTCTTCTGGTAGCTCCACGTGTTTACTTCCCTACTCCATTCTTTTAAATGCTGAGTGGCTGACAAGAAGGCAGTAGGTACCATTTTAAAGTCTTTATCTGACCCGGCCGGGGTTCGAACTTGCAACCTCCCGACTGTGATGCGATCGCTCTAACCACTAACCCAACACGTCAGTATTAATGAGCTCTATTCCATAAAATGATTGATTTCCGTTGAACTGGATGGTCTTATTGGGTAGGTAAGTACGCATACCAGAATTAGAGGCCAGGATAACCTGTTTCATGGCAACATAGTCTTGCATATGTATAAAAGATGTAAATTTTCTTGAACCTGAAATGGCTTTTAAATAGTCCATAAGCTAGTCTGCCTGCATGGAAGGCACTTGAAGCTGAGTGGACTGTTGGATCCAAACCTCAACAAAGCTCCATACTGAGCAGGTAGGTGGTCATCTAGGAGCTGATCAGAGGCATGGATCTATATACGTTGTCTTTTACTTGAAGTAGAGACCAAAAATAATTCCACAAGCCAGTCTGCCTGCATGGAAGGCACTTGAAGCTAAGGCGACATTTTGACTCAAACCTCTATACACAGTGTATCTTATCATTTTCTGAAACTTGGTTTATCATGAAGATGATTCTAATTTATATTTATATATATATATATTTATATTCACAATTCACAGCAAAAAATGAAATTGTTTGGACTTTGTGACATTAATTTGTTTTTGACAGACCTAGATCACTGTCTCAATCTCTCTCTCTCTCTCATGTCAGATGGTGCCCATAGGCACTGCTGTGGCCTTCACAAGAGCTCGCCATTTTCCTCGATCCATAGCCAAACTTGTAGCTTTTGCCATACTCCTTTCAGTCCACTCCTTTATTCCATCTGTCCAAGCTGTTGCCGGACGACCTCTTCCTCTACGACCTTTCACGGCACCCTGAATGATTTGCTTCTCAATGCTGTTCTTTCTTCTCATAATGAGACCAAAATATTTCAGCTTCCTCTCTCAATACAGTTTTATTTTTTTTTAAATATTATATTAGTGGACTTCATCTGGATTTTCTTCAGTGTAATGCTCACAATATTATTTTCAAAGTAAGCTTATTATTTTTCTAAGCAGTAGGACTCAGCAGAATGACTTCAATACTGCTACTTAATTGATAATTCACTTGTTTTTATGAAATTAAATATGTTGTGTTGTAGGCTTAACCAGTGTTAAACCCTCCATTGTTGTCTAATTTTTCAATGTTCTAAAATCAGTGCCTTTTGGTTTGATCATTCATAAACAGCTGCTTACATTCATAAAATGAAACATCTGCCATATTGTTGTTTTTATATCAAACATCTGTTGTATTATTTTTGTATCACATGAACATAATTGTTGATTGGAAATTTGTTGTGTGTGTTATATGTTATATCAACAGATAGAAGCACTTGGCAAACCAGGCCAAGATTGTATTCATGAATTTGATACGGCTAAGAAAAAAAAAGTGTTGTCTCCGAAGACCACTGCATTTTGTTTAAAATTGTCTTTTAGAACATTATTTTTTTAATGTTTTTTGCTCACTTGACATGTGTTTTTGAAAACTTTCAGACAAATATGCAAATATGAAGTCCGCCAAAAAACTTGGAAAAAGGTGGGCTCAAAAAGGCAATTAAAGAAAGCACTGCAAGGTAAACATGAAGCAGGGTTTGGTTTTAAGTTTTAAAATAAAGAGCATTTGCAGTTTGCACAGTTCTCCTGAGACAAAAGTGTTTTTTTTTTGGGTGGCCTAAATAGATCTTTTAGCCCCTATTGCAAGTTCCGAATCAGTCCCATACATAAATAAAGCCTTAATTTGACATTTTTCAGGAATCCAATGGGACTTTCTGAAGGCTGATACTGGAGCTATCAATGAAGGTTGTTGAAAGCAAGTGGCACATCCTTCACGCAGTGACATTTTATACTAATCTAGATCCATCCCATGTTAATCATTATTAGGTTTTGGAGAAACTTCCATCCATATGTACTATACACATGCTGGAACCCAATAACAAACACCACGTCTCAATCTTACGATCTCTCGAAACTTTGGTGTCCAAATACTTCAACACTTTGGACATCCCCCGTAACTTCCATTGACTTAACATAAACGATTCGTATGCAGTTTATGTCTGTGGCACCCTGTAACAAGACCAGTAATAAGCCCGCATGCGCACACGAACCAACTAGGATAAACCCTTCTTGGGTAGTCAACGCTGGCCTGCCATGTTCATCGAATAATACGCAAATGCTGCTTGGATGGCTACAGGATTCAGGCAATTATGTTACCCCGGAAGTACAAGTGATTTGCAGACGATTTCTGCGTCTATGTCAGTTTTGTTTTGAGTCAAGGATGCGTTTTTTTATTTACCTCGCGAGATGGCTAATTCTTCTGGTGAGTAGATTTGCAACGATAATGATACACTGCGCGGAACTGATTAACGAAAAGATAGCTCTCGCACCAAAAAGAGTACCGCTGTTGGAGTAAAGATTTTTCGGTCTTATTTGAAGTGATAAATCAACCATGGATCCAGATATTGAACAGTACAGCAAAGAGCAACTCACGTAAGGCTTGAAACAATTTTTGTTGAAGTCGTGCCGTGGAATACGGCTATAAACTACAAAACTGGAGTCCCATATACATCAGATCGCATAAACCGTCATCTACAAACAAAAAAAGGGTGTGGACAGGTGATAGGATATTTTGACAGAGCCAGTATTTTCCCAAGCTATTTAGCTTCACTGCCAAGGGCTGTCAAATTTGAAACGGAAGATATGGTTTCACCATTAGCTATCCACCTATTGCTTAGTATGATGTTAACAAGTTGTTTCAGTCTGGCATTTTTGACCAAGATACCCTTTTGAGAAAGTTAAAAAGGATCACTTTCAATGCGTTGCAGAGGACAGCAAAGAAGGCGTTATGTGTATCACTAAAGATGAAATGCCAAAGCAAATGAAGATCATAATATAAGTTCCGAATGATAGGGAGAACGTATGCTGCCGGTGGTGATAAAGTGATTCAAATTCTGAGAGCCGTGGTACAAGAAGTCCCCAGTAGGGGAGAAATCACTTGGAAACATGATGTCAAAGCTCTCTCTGTCCGCGCCGATTTGTCTCTCGTTGACACCACCACCGTATTCCGCACAACTTGCATCACGGTGCTGGTGAGAAATGGGTTTGCCTCCAATATAAATCTGTACCATCACAGGTCATCGCAATGGAAAAGCATTCGCACATATGTAGGCCGGCCAAATGATGCCAAGAAACTACAAACATTACGATTCCCTCTCATCTATCAATCGTTCGTGAAGTGAATCAATCTGAAAGTGAAAAATCCTCACATCTGGAAGTCCACTTCTTCTCAAAAACCACTTGTTCCTCTGGATACCAATGTCAACTTCGTAGGATCGGTACTGAAGTTGTACCGCAGACCAAGTCCCACAGTTTAAATCAAATGCAAAACAAGCCCAATTTGAGTAGCTCACAGCTGGCAACGCTTTGAAGAACTTACCGTAGGTGTACTTCAACCAGCCTCGCAGCCTCAACCAGTTGTGCCAAATATCATGCAATTATTGCATATACTTTCACGAGTGATTCAGAGGCAAATTAGCATATGGCACAACAGCCATGCACGTTCAATAACTGTAAGTGACAATAAATTACAACTACAAAAAACTAAGAAAGAAAAGAAAATGATTTTTAATTTTTTAGTTAATATTTAACTTGCTGTTTTTTTACGTGATTTGCATTTTGAGCTTGACTTGAATTTAAAATGTTGGACTAAGTACTTTAAAAGGGGTTTGATGTGTGATATGTTTAACTTGACTTTACAGTGCGATTTAAAAAGCCTATACTTAAAACTCGGGCTGTGGACCTAACGGGTATGACGTTCCCTGGGTACTTGTTATGATTCGGGGCGAGTACCGGGTACCCAAAACTCCTGAGTGCAAAAATTCGGCACCAAGTTTTTTAGAATGAAAAAAAATTCCCCTGCACAATAAATACCTTCAAATATTTCCAGTTTTTGAAGTTAACCGCGATGAATGATGAAAACACACGGTTCTATTTAATTCATAAGAAGAACTCTTTATACTACAAATAGTTTGGTATTCTTTTAGGTAAACTTTATTCATCCGAAACGCCAGTCACAACGTAAAAAACCGATCGTGGAACCACGCCGTCAGCTGAAAATCGGCTGAGATTGACGAAAACACAGCCCGTAGTACTACAGCTATTACACACTTAACGAGCCGAATAAACAACACCGGTGAATGAATTTTCCATCAGGGGAGTATAGACTCAATGCTTTGCAAATTGTGCTGTTAGCCTAGGCAAGGTTGTATTGGATACTCGTAGTACAGCTAGTACCACTTAACGAGCCGACCTAAACAATCACGCGGTGAATGGAATTTCCATCAAGGAGTCTACTCATGCTGTGCAATGTGCTGTAGCCTAGGTAATTGCGATTTGCGGTTAATACAAGCGGCAACCAAAAACTTTCATAAAAGCGATAAATATCAATGTTTGCATCAAATCGGGTTACATTACTGGATATGGTTTTCATCAGGATGTAATATTGTTCGTGAGACGTGAGTGAGTAGAAGTAGTAAAGAAATGTAAAATTTTAAACTTATATTTTTTTAAAGGGACGTTCGGAAACCGCCGATAAATTCTGTCCCGTGTAAGACGTAAACGGGGGTACCCGGGACTAGTCACCAGCCCTATACTTAACTGTGTGGAAATAATCTAAATCTAAAACTTGGGCAGCTTTGCGGACATGACAGTATTCAGGGTAAGTAATTATAGTTCTGTTTTCAGAAGTCTTAAAAATGTGTTTTAGTAATATAGGACACAAGATTCTTAACATAAGTAATGATAAAATGAGATTCTTGTGTTGTCAATACCCAAATTATTGGTCTCGCTATGAGTTGAAAAAATATTGAGCTCGACTGGTCTCGCCCAATATTTTTTCAAATCATAGATCGACCAAGAAATTTGGGTATTGACTCAAAGAATCCAATTTTATACAAGTTGGGACCAATTAGGATCTACCTTTGATTGGAAATTTTGCCGTTTTAAATTTTGCATGATTCCTGCGAGTTTTTCACCAAAAGTGAGCAGATTTCAAACAGTATTTTTGGGTGTTTTAAACCCACACACATGTATGGGCTGTTCTCCTCAGAAATAATGACCTGAAAAAGTGTTGAAGTGGTGATTTCTTCCCAAAAAGTTGATTTGTTACCACTTTGTGAAACGGACCTCCACTTTGGAATTTCCCCTGTCACCCGACAGATACGCACAGAATCGTACAAAGAAGGTTATACTGAGTGCTGCATGTGGGTGTTGGGGATAAGGCTAGCCTTACTCTGTGCGTGGTGATGAATAGACGGCTCTATTTGAGAAGACGTAGGTGCCGAAAATTGGAGCTGGTTTGCCTCTTTAGGAACAGATTTCCTGGTAAAACAATATAAACGTTGTAGAAGAAATTAATTCTACGAAATCGAGAGGATAATCAGTCGTAACAAAAAAATAAGCAAGGCACCTTGCCGTGCATTGTGGTCCCATTGATAACATGTGTATTTGTGTCGCTGTTATTTCATCCGGTCACTCTACAATGCCGTCTGGGAATCGTAATGCGGTCATTTTTGCTTCTACTACTGCATTTAGCAACTTGTAGTATGATACTTTTTCATGAGTACAAGTACTTTACCCTGAGTATGAGTAAGAGTCGGAGTCTTTGGTCCTGAGTACGAGCATGAGTACGAGCAAAAATCCCATACGAGTATACTTGCGCCTGAGTATGAGTACAAGTACTTATGCCTGAGTATGAGTGTGAGTACAGCAAATTTTAAAATGACGAGTACGATTACTTATGCTGAGTCGATTACGAGTACCCTGGCCTGAGTAAGAGTTATGAGTACACAAATTGGTACTCATACTTGAGTATGAGTACGAGTATTCATACTCGAGTAATACACGTCTCCTTCATAGCACTTAATAATATACTTGGTTGTGCCATAACCAATCTGGGAAATTTCCAAATATGGGCATGATATTTATTCACTGCGAAATCTAGATTCTCGTCTGCTACTAGTTTTGAAATCTATTATTAAAGTCGCTATCAGTGATTTGCTACATCAGAAAATCGAAAAAATTATCAAAAACCAGATTTTTGCATGTCGGTAACAAGTATACGTAACATGCAAAAGCTGCAAGTGCTAATGCGCATATTTGAAAATTGCCCAGGAAAGGTATAGTTTGTACTATCTACAATGTAAAGTTTAAGAGTTAAGGACTAAAAACAGGGAAAATCAATAAAAAGGGTCAATTTCAGTTGTACAGGGTCAAATTTTTAAGTTGCTCCGATTTTGATAAAAATGGTGCAAATTATTGATGGAGTTCATAGGATTAAAATAAGGAATAGTTTTGACTGTCTAAAATGCTTAGTTACCGATGTAGGGGGCACAGAAGGTCAACGTCCATTGCATTCAATGGGGCTTGACCTTGTTTTTCCCCTAATTTCTTAAGCAAGCATTTGAGACACTCAAAACTATTCCTTATTTTGATCTTATGAGCCCCACGAACAATGTGCACCATTTCTTATCCAAATCGGAGCAACTTAAAAATTTGACCCTGTACAACTGAAATTGACCCTTTTTATTGATTTTCCTTGTTTTTAGTCCTTAACTCTTAAACTTTACATTGTAGATAGTACAAACTATACCTTTCCTGAATCCTTGTGGTTACACAAATATCATGGTATACTTTTCAGCATGATTGGATCAATTTAAAAATTTGACCCTTAAAAACTTTGTTCTTGGCCCCCCTCTCCTTAAGGCACCATTTGGGCCACTAAGAATATGTTCAGGGGTCTCTGTCCAGTCTGTCTACATCATTAATCACTCAAAACAGTTTTAATTGAGATGTGTTTTACAAATGTCTGCTAGCTCCGGGGCTAACATGTTTGAGTTTCACCGAATCAACACATTGTGCCCAGGGAAAGCATTATCTTGATTGACTCTCTCTACCAGGTGCAAAAATGGGAGCTGATAGGAATTGTGTCCATTGAATGACAGCCTGCAGTATTTCCAAAGGTTAGCGGTTAATTAATTGTTAGGCGCTACTATGATCATGTGAATGGTGCTATATAAATCAGCCATATATTTTATTGGGTCGCCTGCAAGAATAGCAGGAGCGGAAGACAACTACCAGTCCTTAATTCTGTCTGATCGTGTGCCATGTGTGCCTATGACCCCTTGTGTCCCTATGCCCTGGTTTTTCCCAATGCCTGTATTTTCACAAGGGTAAAGTTTAAAAATAGTTTCTTATTCGAGAAAGTAAAAGTCTAAAGTAAAAGTCCAATGCTAAAGAAATTGGGTCATTGAAGCACCTTGGGAACCTTCAGATGGATGTGTCAAGGGTCACATACAAGGTCAAAGGCCATATGAGGCCAAGTTAGATAATTAGCGGAAAACTTCAAAATTGGCCTGTTCGAGAAGTAAGTCTAATTGTACAGAACTTGGGTCATACATGACCTTGCGGAAACCTTTATATGATATTTGGTCAAGGGTAACATACCAGGTCACAGTATCTGAGGTTAAGTTATAAAATGGGCTGAAAACATCAAATCAAATTGACAAAGGTCATCTGAGATCAAGTTATAAAGTAAGAGTGCAAGAAAAGGTGGACCGCAAAGGCAGGCGACACTTCTGGTCGAGACCCTGTTATTATTCTATTATGTAATAATGCCGCTTGGTGCTGGAGATTGTCTGTGCACCACAAATCTAATCAGATTTGACATGCCCTGACAATTTAAAATGCCTGGTGAGAGTACACATGATAATAACACTTGGTGGCAGGGGAGGAAATTGTACCTGTGGCCATCTATCATCTGCTCTGCAGTGGTTCTTCTTGAAATGGGGTTAAAAAAACATAGCTGTGGTGACCCAAAAAAAAAAAATATGAATTTGACAGTACATTTATCGTCAGGCACTGCATATGTCGTCGGGCATTACATGTCATCGGGAATTGCATATGTCATTCGGGTGTTGCAGAGTGGCGTTTTGGCACTAGGTCATCGGGAAGATGTGCATATGTCATCGGGAATTGCATATCTCATCGGACATTATGTTTTGTCGGGCATTACATGTGCTGGGCATCATTTGTGTGTACGTCATCGAGCATTGCACATATCGTCAGGACAGTGGCCGTATATTGCACGTTGATCAAGGACAGTGCGTGTTAGATATTGCATGTGTCCTTGGGCATTTGTTGTGTCGTCGTGCATGCCGTGTGTAGTTTGGCATTGCGTGCGTCGTCGGGCATTGCGTGTGTAGTGTCGTCGGGCATTGTGTCGTCGGGCATTGCGTCGAGTCTAGGGCATTTCGTGTGTGTTGCTTGTAATTGCGTGATTGTGGGCATTGCGTGCATCGTCGGTCATTGCTTACGTCGTCGGGCATTGTGTACGTCGTCGGGCATTGCTTGCGTCGTTGGGCATTGCGTGTGTCAGAGGGCATTGCTGTTGTCGTCGGGCGTAGTGTGTGTCATCGAGTGTTGCACATGTCATCGGGCATTGCACGTGTCATTGGGCACTGCCATCGGGCATTGCATGTTATCCTGCACTTGGAGGGCAAGGCACTTCTCTCAACAACAAAATACAATGAAAGAACGGTCAATATCTGTCCATTTATTGCATAGACTGCTGAATTCATTATGGTCACCGAGTAGGTTCACTAAATGGCCCAACCCACTCAAAAAGCAAAAGCTTGATAATTCTATTGCAATAAAACAATATACATGCACAGCACATTAACTTAAAAATATCATCCTATATGCAAGTGCAAACAAAGTAGTTTCATCAATTAACAAGAGTCATATAAATGCTGCTTACTGTAAGTTGCCATTGTTATTGTATCGTTGAGCTAATAATATTTCTTTTTATAGCTGGTGCACCATATCTTTTCTTTCTTTTATGCTTACTGCGAGCTGCAATCTGCTAAATCACTATTGGACTATGGAATTCATTGCAGTGATATCTCTCCAACAATGATAATGCCTTCCTTAAAGCGATAAATGGAATGCACATTTTTATTACACATGCCCCCAAGAGTTTTCGATGGTTAAGGTTTGGTACGGCTAGTTGATTTTGAAAAGGCTGACTCAGGAGATGTTTTTTTCCCAGAGGGCGCCCCTCAATTTTCAAACCAAATTGTGTTTTTTTTTTGCAAATACATATCATACCTGTCCCCAAACTATCACTGTGTGAAATAGCCTAAGACTCAATCGAAGTCCTTCATATAGAACCACAATCTTTGTTTAAAAATCCGGATCCCGAAATTTTTATTATACACATATCCTATGGCACTGTTATATACACAATAAATGTTTACTACTTGCGTCAATAATGAAAAATTCCGATTCATCTCAAACTTTGGAATGAGCATTCTAGGTGGCTATCTTAGTTCTAGTTGAACTATGTTTTAATTATATATTAAAAAATTATTATTCTAACATCTCTGAGATTAAGACTTTAATAAAACCTCTATTCACTTGTAAGATCAGCATTTTTTGAAATCAAGGGTCAAAATACTTTTTTGAGGCCACGGGGGCTACTTGTCGGCAAATTCCTTTCTGGCCCAAAAGTACCCTCGTACATTTTACCATAGTTCCAAAATTTCCTCACGGGGGCTATGTTTATAAAAAACTTAGGGCATTAATCACCCCTTAGCCCTCGTGTATTTGAGCCCTGCTTGAAATAAAATAGTTTTTAAGGGAATTTATATTAGGGATCTCTGATTCTGAACTTGATTGTTTTACATGTAAAAGTAGTTTTTGTCCATGCGTTTTGGCAATTTTTTCATTTTTTTTTTACTATAATCAAAGTTGGATTGGTAACATTTTAATGATAAACTTGTATTTGAGACTGACACATTGAAAACAGAGATGTAAAATCCAGAAATTTCGGATTTTTTTACTTATGGCCAAAAATCCAGAAATGTAAAACAAATTTTTTTTTTTGGATATTTTCAAAACTTTTTTTTCAATTCTGTAATCAAAGTTTTAATGATAAGTAAAACTGCATCAAAACCCCTCCCCCTACCCCAAAATCGCTTATGAAAATACAAAACATCACCTAGCTTCGCCGGATGATACGCTAAATTTGGGCCTTTCCCATCGGTTCAAATTTTGGATTTCATGAAAGGGACTACTCCTCTGTTTTTACTACATCTGTGAAAAGCATGCATCCTCAAAATTCCAAAACCCATATTTTTGCATGGTTGCAATGGTTTTTAGACCTAGTTTCTCCTCACCTGAAATGGTTTTAAGGCAACAATTACCTTAATGTCAAATCATTGATTGTCCCCCCCCCCCTCACCTGAACTTTGTTTTGGCAAGACTTAGTAATCAACTTTTCGGTCTGTCTGTCTGTTCCTGTCATACTGTACCTGTCTGCTCGCCGTCCGTGTTCACGTGTTTGGTCTATTTATCTGGCGGTTCCGTAAGGCTCGATGAATGTAACTTGGTGGAAAGAAGCGGGTCCATTAGTTCTCGACCCTGATTCTGATTTTGGGCGTAAAATATGCTATTAAGTATCTAATTTTGCATAATTTACGAAAAATTTTCACGCAAGGCTTGTGTACAAGTTTCCGGAGTTTCCGTTAAGGCGTATAATGATGTTTTGTAACTTAGTGGAAGGGAGCGGGCTTAGAGAGTTCTCGAAAACTGATTAGATTTTGGTGTATTTCGGGGCAAATTAAGTATGCAAATGAGCTAATAAGATTCAAAAATCAGTGTGGTAGTGGTGTAAGTGCTATATTTTGAAATGGTACATCGGATACACAAAATTCTCAATGCAGAAAGCATGTCATGGGCACATCTTTTTTGCATTGAAAGTGTTTGATATAGCGGCCTAGGCTATGCAAATGAGCTAATTAAATATGATTAATACGGTATCTCTGAAACAGTAACATGGGATAGGCAAAATTCCTTCGCTACATGAAAAGACTACTATGCCATGCATCTTTTTGGGTGAATCATAATGGTCAAAGTGCATTTTGGGTGGAAAATATGCTTAATTAAGTATCTAATTTGCATAATTTAAGAAAAAAAAAGATTGTGTAACGTTATCTAGAGATCCGTAAGGCGTATAATGATGTACTTGGGTGGAAGGAAGCGGGATGAAGAGCTCTCGACCCATGATTTGATGTTGGGCTTATTTCGGGCAAACTAAGTATTCAAATGTGAGCTAATTAATAGCAAACATAAGCGTAATTGCATAATGTGAAACGGTAAATGGGATACACAAAATCTCCTTCACTGCATTCATTAGGCCTATTATGGGCGCCATCTTGTTTGCCATTTGAAAGTACAGTGATATAGGCCGGCTTAGGTATGTAAATGCAGCATAATTAAAATGCATTTTAATTGCTTGTTATCGCTGAGAAACGGTACATAGGATAGGCAAAATTGCTCACTACATGAAAGACTAGTCTGGTATTCATCTTTTGTGTGAAGCATAATTAGGTCAAAGTGCATTGTGGGCCAGTAAATAAAGGGGCTTTTGTGAGGCAATTGACCTAATTAAATATGCGTAAGTTGCTGTTTAGCTGAAACAGTACATTGGATATGAAATATTTCTGCGTTAAATGGAGCAGGTGGGGATGTAGGATGACGACGGCTGGGGAGGGGGGGGGAAAAGGGGAGGGTGTGTCCGCCTGGGGGGAGGGGGGGGAGGGCGGGGGGGGAGGGGGAGGCGCTGGGGGGGGGGGAGGGTCTAGGAGGGGGGGGGGGCAGGGGGGAGAGGAGTGGGCAGTCAGGGGTGGGGAAGGGGAGGGAGCGGTGGGGGAGCGGGGGAGGGGGTTGCGGGGGGGATGGGGAGGGGTTTTGCGGGAGGGGAGGGGGAGGGGGCGGGGGGAGGGGCGCGAGGGTGGGGGGGGGGAGGCGAGGGGGACTGGGGGGGAGGGGAGGGGGGGAGGGGAGTGGGGGGGGGGGGGAGCGCGGGGAGCGGGGGAACGGGGGGAGGGGGGACATGGGGGGGGGGGGGAGCGAGAGCGCGGGGGGCGTGGAGGGGGGGGGGACTTGGGGAAGGGAGGACGGGGGGGGGGGGATGGAGGGGGGAGGGGGAGGGGGGGGGAGGGAGGGGTGGGGTGGGAGGAGGGTGGGTGGGCGGGGGGGGGGGGAGGAAGGGGGCGGGGGGGGGAGGGGATGGGAGGGGGGAGGGGGAGGGGGAGGGGCAGGGGGGGGGGGGGGAGGGTGGGGGGGGGATGGAGGGGTGGTGGGGAGGGGTGTGGCGGGGGTGGGGGAGGGGGGGTGGGGGGGGTGTGGGGTGGCGGAGGGGGTGGGGGTTGGGTGGGTGATGGGGGTTGAGGGGGAGGGGGTTGGGGTGTTGCGGCGGTGTTGGGAGGGATTGGGGGTTGCAGG
Source organism: Ophioderma brevispina (assembly GCA_023653785.1). Taxonomy (NCBI): domain Eukaryota; kingdom Metazoa; phylum Echinodermata; class Ophiuroidea; order Amphilepidida; family Ophiodermatidae; genus Ophioderma; species Ophioderma brevispina. The sequence goes on from JAMKCH010027556.1 coordinate 59,776, forward strand.
GGGTGTGGGAGGGGTGGGGTGTGGTGTTGTGGGTGTTGGGTAGGGGATGGGGTTGTGGTGTGTTGGGGATTGGGTGGGGGTGTGGGAGGGGTAGGGTGTGGTTTGTTGCGGGGGGAGTGGGGTGTTGCAGGGCATTGCGGGGTGTTGCGGGGAGTGGGGGGAGCGGAGGGGTGGGGGGAAGGGGGGCGAGGGTGGGGGGGGGGGGGAGGGCGGGGGGGGGGGGGGAGGTGGGGGAGGGTTGGGGGGGGGAGAGCAGGGTGGGGTGGGGCGGTGGGGCGGGGGGGGGAGGGGGGGGGGGGTGCGTGGTGCGGGGGGGGGGGGGGGGAGGGAGGGAGGTCCTGTGGGGGTGGGTTGGGGGCTGTGGGGTGGAGGGGGCGCGGGGGGTGCGGCGGTGTGGTGGGTGGGGCGAGGGGTTGGTGGAGGGTAGGGGGGGGAGGGTGGGGAGGGGCGTGGTGCAGGGTGTTGGGGAGGGGGATAGGGTGTTGGGGAAGGGGTATATTTGGTGTTGGGGAGGGGGGGGTTTGGGAGTGACGGGTGTTGGGGAGAAGGTTGGGGTGGTGCGGGGTCTTGGGGAGGGGGTTGGTTGCTGGGGACGGGGGGTGGGTTAGTGCAGAGGTGTGGGGAGGGGTTGAGGTGTTGGGGAGGGTGTTGCGGGGGTGATGGGGACGGGGGTTGGGTGTTTGCGGGGTGTTGGGGGGATTGCGGGGTGTTGGGGAGGGATTGGGGTGTGCAGGTGTGGTTGGGCAGGGGTGGGGTGTTGGGGAGGGGGATTCTTGCACTCCTCCACTTGTATCTGCTTGACCAACTTCTTTGGAACACTTGTACTGTACCGTTGCAATCTGGTGTGCTGGCTCTTTGTCTTACAGCTATACACGAAAGCAGGCAAGGACTTGTGGTTCGAGAACCGCCTTGTTTTGTAATAAAACCATGCAGAATGTTATTAGTGGTTTATTCGGAAAGCCTAGGTTACATGTTTGGACCCTTCTAAAAACACAAGAAAATGCAATATTACAGGTGAGTCCCTTTGCAATGCCACAACCTGTTTGATGATGCGATCCATCACTTGTAGTTACCTGAGTATTACGACATGATATTCATGTATAAACAAATTGGAAACGTTTGGTGATTAAAAAATGACATGTATTTAAGGTGGTCCCATATAGCTGGCTCAAGAGTTGATTAAAAGTAATGAAAAATAACCTTTTGTCAATAGATGGTTATAATAAAAAAAATGAAAAAATGAAAATCAATGATATGGGCACTTGTTGAACAATCACATGATCATGATGGGTTTGAGTCGTCGATATGTAAAATTCACAAATCAGGGGGGCATTTTGGTTCATATTTTAAATTTGAGGAGAATTTTTAATTTGAAAACCCTACATTCTATTTCTATTTTCTTTGCAGATTATGAAAGCTAGTGTACTTTTACATGATTCCCCTGCTGCGGGTATCATAGAAATATTCATAATTTAAGATATGGGCATTTTTCCCCAAAAACCATGATTTTAACAAATTTTTGGGAAAAAAATCCCATATCTTGAGTTATGAACATTTTCACAATACCCGCAGCAGGGAAATCATGTAAAAGTACACCAGCTTTCATAATCTGCAAAGAAAATGGAAATAGGATGTAGGGTTTGGAAATAAGAATTAAAAATGTAAAAATATAAAAAAATACTGTATTTTGTGATTTTCACATATCTGACAGCTAAAATGATCATGAATCAAGCAATTGTTAGACAAAAACACATATCAAAAATGTAAAAATATAAAAAAATACTGTATTTTGTGATTTTCACATATCTGACAGCTAAAATGATCATGAATCAAGCAATTGTTAGACAAAAACACATATCATTGGTTTCATTTGTTTTATCATAACCATCTATTGACAAAAAATGATTATTTCATTCCAATCTATAATCACTCTTGAGCCATCTATGGGACCCACCTTAATTACAATAAAGGCCCAAATCATGTGAAGTCTATGACATCGTAATATTATGTGTAAAAATGTGTCTTATGCTTTTCCTAGGTCTTAATCATTTGAGAGCAAATTGAAGAAATTGTATATTTTGTTGAAAATAAGTAGGTGTCTCTTTAAAGGGGCTCCACCCGATCCTCAGCCTTGACCCCACCTTTAACACCATTGAACCTGTGAATTTTGGTATCATTAGAAACCTAGTATTTTTCTCATCACTTCTGCAAAATATTTTGTCTGACTTCTTTCTCTTTTTGATGCAACGTACAGGCTAAAATAGGATTTGATTTACGGCATCCAAAAAATAATTTGTGCAGTACTCTATGAGCTATTTTAAAGGTCCATGGCCCGATCGCTAATCGGCCTCGTCCCCAGAAGGCCCATTTTTTACCGGAAGTGTCAACATTTTGGTAGTCAGAAAAAGCTACTATTTTTCTCATTTACCCTGTGAACTATTAAGGCCAAAGGATATTTGGTTTGGATTTTATTAACGAAAATCGACCCATTTTGGTCGACCAATATTAATTTTACACTGTACTCTATGGGGCTTACAAAATCATGTTTTTAGCTTTCACATCAAAAGGGGTTGAAATATCCGCGCGAAACTTTACAGATGGGGTTTTGGAGTGAAGGCCAATCTATCAAGATGAAAACTTCAGGAAAGAGTTCCATATGTACCCCTCCTTTAAAGGTGCAACGAGAGATTTCAAGTCATCCATATTTTCTGGAATATGTAGTGATTTCATATAGATTAGACGCTCAATAGATTCCCTACCTTTTATTTGGTCACAGAAATAACTTAAAATAAAAACAAATGGTGATTTGTATATGCTTATATTTCAATAGAAAACATAGGCTGAATTTCGTATTTGCTCCTATACGAAATTAGAAATTTCACAATTTTTGCACCAAAGAAAGAGTTCTCAGCTTAATCCTTACAGATGGGGATATTTTTTATTTTAAGCTTTACAACAGTGCCAAAATCAGAATTTTCACATTTTTTCGGGACACCTGTTATTTGAAATCTCTTGTTGCACCTTTAAGATTCTACAGGAAACAAATTCTTTTATTTATGGCCTAACACAAACAAACACCCTAACCATAAGGCCAAATATAAAAAATAATTTGCTAAATGTAGAACTTCGAAGGGGGTACATATGGACTTCTTGCCAAACTTCATATCCTTAAATCGGGCCATCCCCCTTTAATACACACATTTACCACTGACATTACAATGATATGTCAGATTCAAATGAAAATTTGGAATTAAAGATGTTGTTGTTGATGTTCTTCTGAAAAAGAGAAAATTATAGTTGTAATCGGGTGGGACACCTTTAAGAGCCAAAAATTCAACAAAGTTTTTTTGTGATGTTTCTCCAGAAATTATGGCTTTAATTTGACAGTTTTTGTGTTGGTGTGCATGTGTATGTGTGTGTGTGTGTGCATGCGGGCGTGTGCATTGTGTTGCATAATTTTTTTTAAAAAGGCATGGAATGCATTAACCAATTTGTGTTTGTTTCTTTCAGGGAAATGGAGCCAACATGAGATCAGCCCTTGCCATGTATGAAGAACAGTTAAAAAAGTTGAATTGTGGGAATTCAGCAAGGAAACCGTTATTGTGCCATCCTACTGGAAAATGTATCCTTTACAATCTTTGGCCATTTTGTGGTCGCATGAACGATGTGCATGGAGCCACATACTAGTCCAAATTTTGTTGTGTCCGTCCGTCCGTTATGTCCGTACGTATGACTCGGTTAACCTTTAAAATGCTCTGCAGGCTAAACGATTATTCCCCGCGATTTATTTTCAAACTGAATAGGAGATAGGTGAGGTTGCCTGCAGCAATATTATGTTGTAACTTTGGATACCATTATTTGGCATACTCATGAATATGAATTAGCTTATTTGCATATTTGTTCAGACATTTCGGTAACCTTTTTGAAATGCCTGCGGCCTCTAAACACTAAACCCGATTTACTTCACACTTGTAGGGTATAAGAGTAGAGGGAGGTGCCAGAATATTATGTGTAGCTTTTGGCTTGAATATTTGCATATTCATGAATATTTAATTAGCTTATTATTGGCCGGTCAAAATGATAATCATTTCCCCGCAGGCTTGTGTGCAAGTATCTGGAGTTCGATCCATAAGGCGTATAATGATGTAACTTGGTGGAAGGAAGCTGGTTAAAAAGAGTTCTTTACCTGATTAGATGTTGGACATATTTCCGACAAATTACATATGCAACACTGAAGTGGATTAATATGCAAAAATAAGCGTAATCGTAATTTTTTGAAACGGTACAGCAGATATGCAAAAATTCCTTCACTGCACGACAACCCCATTATGGTGCGCATATTCTTTGCCATTTGAAAACATTCCTGATACATGCGTCTTAGGTATTCAAATGAGCTAATTAACATTGGTAATTGCTGAATCGCTAAAATGGACATAGGATATGCGAAAATTCCTTTTGCTACATGCTAAAACTACTTATACCGTACATCTTGGTGTTGTGAGAATAGATGGAGGGGGGCAGGGGGGGGTGTGTGGGGAGGGGGCGAAGGGTGGGGTGTTGGGGACGGGGGAAGGGGTGGGGTGCGGGGGGAGGGGGTGGGTGGGTGCTCTGGAGGGGTCGGGGTGGTGTGCATCTGGGTGGGGTCGGAGTGGTGTGTGTTGGGGTAGGTGCATTGGGGAAGGGGGGGGGCGTCGGCGAGGGGCGGGTGACGTCATGTGACCCTTGGTGACTGGTGTGACCTTTGTGAATAGTGTGACCTTGGTGACTTCTTGTGACCTTGATGACTCATGTGACCTTGTTGACCGTGTGACCTTGGTGACCTCGTGTGACTTGGTGACCTCATGTCACCTTTGCCCATTCACAAATCTGTGGCGGGGTAGGGTCAGGGTGCGGATGCGAAAGGTGAGGTGGATGGTGTGGGTTGTTGTCATGGGAGGGGGAGGGTGTTTTTGGGGGAAAGGGTGGGGTGCCTCATGTGACCTTGGTGACCTCATGTGACCATTTTGATCCCATTGACCTTTGTAACACTTCTCGCCAGTGCATTTGTTCTCTTTATAATCTATGTGCCAAACTTCATAATAAGCAAGTGATCGCATAAAGCAGGCGACATTGTGGTTCGAGAACCGCTTGTTTCCATTCCCACGTAAACAATGAATCCAAGAATATCAAAATCCATGTAAAAAAGCAAAACTATGCGCAATCTGGAAAAAAATAGTTGCAATGCTTTATATGCATATATTGGAACCATCATCATGGTCACAAACCAAGATAGAAAATTGGGCATGTCATTGTTCACTAAAGGGGAGAGCAGATATATTGCCCTCAACCAATCCTTCCGCACCCCCAATCAATGTTTGGGGAACCAAGCGAGGCTGCTTGATGACATGACTTGCGATCACCCCCCCCCCCCCCCTTCCCTACAGGATATTCACTTTTCCGAAAAAGTTCCGGATTTCTGGCCAGATATTAAAAAAATCTGGAAATTGATATTTTTTTTTTAACCTCTATTATATTTTCTAATTTATATTCTTGATTATATTCTTTCTTTATTATGGAAAACTCTTTCATAATCGGTTACTGGTCTCCAAGAGGTCCAATTTTAAAATACACTTTACAATGAAATTAGACATAATATGAGACATAAAATAATCTAAAAGTGAAAGGACAAATTAAAATATATTTTGAAGAAAACCAAAATGCAAGAGAAAAATTGCAGTGTAAGGCTACACCAAAATTAAATTTTACACCTAAAAACTCATCATGCTCATGTCATAGAAGGGGCATTTTATTCAGCAGAGAGTTGGTTTCCACTGACAAGAAGCTCTATAATGAAAAGTGCGCTTACCAGCAGTAATATCCATGATGCACCAGTAAGGTATTACTGCTGTGACTTCTGGTAACTCTTTCATGGCTTGAGTGAGTAAAAGTAAGCAAGATGAGATATAATCTAGGAGCAAATTCTTTAAGATATTTAAGAGTAACAATAAGAAGATGTGGATTCCATCTACATTCAGTTTATCCCAATTGAGGTCTTGTCATCATTTTGTTTTATTGGAGGTACTGATGTCGCATTGAGGCATAGCAAACAGCAAGTTTTATGCAGTTGTTTTTGTGAAGATGATATGGTGATGAGCAGTTTTTTATAAATTGACCAACGGACTACAATAGTCAAAATGTGGAAAAAAACACACTATAGAACACATCAATGTTTACAAAATTGCCAAAAAAGAAAAATATTTAAACTTAGAATTAATCCTATACGTTTTGAAATAGTAGACGACATATAATTGCATGCCCACTATCCATGGACAGATGGGAATCAATACAATGCTAATATTCTAAATTTGTCAACAATCTCAATATTAGTATTATCATTGTAAGGGAAAATCTTTTTAAATTGAGTTTGTGCTTGCCGTGTTCCAAAAATCATAACTGTGTTTTAAATTTAAAGTTTGATTATTAGACTTAAAGTCAATTTGCAACTATGTCGAAATTTCTTTTAAGTCAGTTTTAAATTCGGGGTCAGATGAGCTTGTCAACAGAGTTGTGTCATCAGCATAAATGCCCATTTACAGTTAAAGAATCAGGCAATGAGTTAACCAAAAAATTTATAAACAAAAGTGGGCCTAGGATAGATCCTTGGGGGATACCCAATATTTTTATGTGCCTAAAATCAGAAAGTTGTAGAGTTATTTTAACGTTTGAGACATATTTTTGTGTCTCCTGCCTAAGGCAGGAAAGACACATAGGGATCACTTTGTCCACTGTGTTAGTCTGTTGTGATGTCTGTTGTCTGTGGTTGTGAAAAAAGGGTTAAATTTGCTTGTAATAGCCGCATTACTTTGAGAGATTTTAACCAAACTCCAGTTCAGTCGAAGATGCAACATGGGATCCCGCATTTGATGAGGTTCAAAAGTCACCATACCAAGGTCAAAGTCACATTGCCCAAGGTCAAAGGTCATGTGAGGTCAAGTTTGTAAGCTGAAAATGTAAAAAATTGACCTAAATTGAAAAGTTATTTGGAACCAAACTTCTGCAATAGGTGCACCATTGAGTCCCCATTGGTTGATGAGGTCAAAGGTCACATGCCAGTCAAAGGTTAAATGAGACTATCATACAAAACCGCGAGGCAGGCGATACATGCGGTCCGAGGACCAATGATTTTTTAGAATGATTCAAACATTGAAGTTGATGCCAGATATGCCATACGAATATTAGTTTTAGAAGGATTTCATGCCTACAGTATCAACTTGCCTTTTTAAGATCTAGAAATAATGCATTGTACTGTTTACCATCATTTATATTATTTAAGATGTGATATTACATCAAGTAGGTAGTGTGTTTGTACTATGTTTACTCCTAAAACCTGGCTGACATGGATTGTAGAATGTAATTTCTGGTTAGATAATATTAAGGTGATTAATGAAAAGCAAATTTCAAAAATCTTAGAAAAGAATAGGTAAAATGAAATAGGTCTTGTAGTTGTCACATCACTTTTATCACAATCATTGATATAGGTGGAACCTTGGGCCACTTTCCCTGTGAGGGAAGGGTGAAGTGAACAAGGGACAGGTTTACAAATATTGCAAGGGGGTGGAGGGTGACAAATGACTGGAGCAATAACTTAAAACAATCTGAACGTAGTTATCAATACCACTGCTCTTAATTAGAGATTAATATCTGGTCAAATATAAGTCTGGTGTTAGTACATCAAATTTAAAATAATTATTATCTCCTAATCCGAAACATAATTATCAAGATTATTAGTACCATCGTCATTGATACAGTGAAATCTTGGGCTAAATGGTGTTTGGTTTGCTTGGATCTATCATGAAAAGTACCCATTTTGGTCGAACAGGTTTACACAGTATTTTATTGGGCTTTACAAATCACCTTTTAGCTCTCACATCACAACAGATTAAAATATCAATGTGAAATTGAGGAGCAGGGGAGGCGGCCCAAGACAAAAAATCCCAATTTCAGACATCGCCACTTCATTAGTTAACACGAATGTAAAAGCAAATCTGACAAAAAATTAGAGTTTTTGTGTCGCCTGCCCTAAGGCAGGAAGACAACATAGGTCACTCTGTCCACTGTGTTGTTTGTAGTCTGTTGTTGATGATGGTCTGTGTTGATGTCTGTTGTGAAAAGGGTTAACATATGCATGTAATATCCACATACTTTGTGGATAAACCCAAACTGAGGTCACAGGTGCAACATGGCTCCCCCACACTTTTGGATGAGGTCAAAGGTCATTGCCAAGGTCAAAGGTCATGTGAGGTCAAGTTGTAAAATAGCTGAAAATGTGAAAATTGACTCATATGAAAAGTTGAAGTTCAATGGAAACCAAAACTTGAATCATAGGTGCAAACATGGATCCCTCATTTGTGCTGAGGTCAAAGGTCACATGGCAAGGTCAAAGGTCACATGCCAAGGTCAAAAAGGGGTTCATGTGAGGTCAAGTTGATAAAATAGGCTGAAAATGTAAAAAATTGACTCATATGAAAAAGTTTTTTTTTTTTCATTTATTCATCAGCAATATCATCACAATTAAAAAAACATCTAAAAAAGAGGAATTGGAATCAGAAAAAATCACAAAAATAGCAGCAAAAGAAAAAAAAATTAACAATTATACATAAACAGATAGTCTCCTCATATGAAAAGTTGAGGTCAATTGGAACCAAACTTGAATCATAGGTGCAACATGGGATCCCTCATTGTTTGCTGAGGTCAAAGGGTCACATAATTGAGGTCAAGTTGATTAAAATAGGCTGACATAGAAAATGTAAAAAGTACCTCATATGAAAAGTTGACGTCATTGGAAACCCAAAATTGAATCATAGGGGCAACATGGGATCTCTCAGTTGTTGCTTGAGGTAACGGTCACATATCAAGGTCAAAGAGTCATGTAGGCTCTTCATCACTAACCGCGATCGGCAGGCAACAAGCGGGTCCGAGGACCGTTGTATTTTTTATATGCTGTCATGAATATTTTCTCATTCCAAAACCGTGGAGGTGAAGAATCAAACTCCACTGGAGGGTTATTTCTGAATTTTTTTGTATTAAAACTGAACCTGGTCAGGTCAGGTTTCCTTGAGGGCTGCTACTGGGATCCTGGTAACTAGTACTACCAGTCCCAGGGCAGGGTTGTCGGTGGCTAAACCTTCACCCCATCAGATTTCTGATGAGGAGGGTAGATGGTTACCCTGGTAGAATGAAAGAAGATCTACCTACAAGGGCGTCAGCTCTGGAGAGCTAATGGTGGCATCCAGCAACATTGCTGCTTGCATGTTGGCATGGTTGCCAAAGGCTAGGCCACCGCCGAAAACTGTGGATTGACGTCGGAAGGGGCCCCCCCCGGGGGCCATCCGGTCAATTATTCCCTTTGCTCCAATAAATCCTCACACCAGCCAGTATTGCTGCAGTGAGGTGAATCCGGGCACCCTCGTTAACGGGGACAAAACCGATTTAACTTTCGGGTATAACTAACAATAAAACTAAATAACGAAGGCAGGAGGATCCCCTCCTGGTCTTAGTTGGTCCCATTGGGACACACCATGAACGACCCACATCAAAGACAGCAAATTGGTTCACGCCGGATTGCTGTAATTCTTTTGCCATTTTGGGACTTGTTACAATGATATGAGGCTTTGGCCGCCACCGCCTGCTTTTAGAATCGGGGGGGGGGAGGACATGCCAACCTGTAACAGCAACAGGACGGCCATCAAACTTCGGCGAACCCGAGTTGCTAGTCTTTTCAAAAAAACTTAACGGTAGGAGGGCGATATTACGCATATCGAACGGTAAAAACACAGACGTGACCTTACGGCTAGGCCTGGTCACGAATATTTAAATATAAATGACTGTATTGGAAAATTGCACTATTTGCAGCGGGGGGGGTTAATCCACTAACCCCTACGGATTTTGAAGTGAAAGTCAGTAATTTTGTCCTAAATTATCATGATATTACTAAGAATGATTATGAACAAGTTTTTAATTAAAAGGTGATTTTGCAATGTCACTGGACCGAGGCTGCCGTTAGAAAATACACCTAAGAATTCCCTAAATGACCTTTTGGAAATCCCCAATGCCCAAATGGAGCAGATCGTTCCGACCCCCCCTGTTTGAGATGAGGATTGGATTACGCTAATTCAAGATGAAAAACTTTTGTAATTGAATGGGTCATCCCCTGTAAACCTTGTGCTTCATCCTGCACTCAACACACTCATCATTTCAGACATGACATGACCAAGTCTAAAATTTACTGAAGAAGCAAAGGTCAAAAAATGTTTCACCAAATCGCAGGAACCACTTGTAGGAATTCTTTATTACTTTGTTATTCATGGTACAACAGGTGTTGGACTCAGAGATGGGGGTCCAAAAAGTAAGTAAGGCCACATGATGGGCAACAAAATATACTCATCAAGGTGTTTTAATTAAAGTAATTTGACATGGAGAATTTCCTTAACTGAAACATTGTTCTTTTTCTGTACGACAGGGTGGTGTTTTATGAGGTCGGAAGGTCCGCCATTAAAAAACGGAAAAAACCGTAGGTCATGAAAAGTGAAGTGCGCTAGGTGGATCCTTTGTGTAAGATGAAGAAAAATATTAAGTATGGTTGAAATGGGGGTCTGTGATGTGAGAATGAGTTTGTCAGTTGGTGATTCACATTAGTGACGTATTTGATTTATGATTTTATTTGGTGATAAGTTCACCTACTGCATTGTATTGCATCTTGCTTTGTAATGTTTATTTCTGTATATCTATATTGATCATTGCCACAAGAAGTAGCCTTTTTTTTTTTTTGGTTTTTTGCCTGAGTAAGCTTTACGTTAAGGTTTTTAACTGTTGTTATTTATGAGGCTGATTTGTTCAAATTTATCATGTCGTAATGTAACAATATTTTTATAATGTTCTTCAAAGATGTATGATGTGATGGAAACAGATGAGATGATCATATGATGGTTGCAGATATAGTAGGATTGGACAAACAAAAAGGTTCCAAAATTAAAGGTGCAACGAGAGATTTGAGGCAGCCATAATATTGGTCATATAGTTATTTCATATAGATTATATACTTAATAGCATTTCTTACATGATATTTGGCTACAGAAATGTTGAAAAGAGAGAAAAAGGCAATTTTGATTTGCTTATATTTCCCAAATATAAAACCATAGGCTGAATTTCTATTTGCTCCTATACGAAATGTAGAAATTTCCTAATTTTGTACCAAGGAAACATTTCTCCGTTAATCTTTCGCATGGGATTATTTTGAATGGAAAGCGTTAGATATGTGCAAAAATCACAATTTTTCACATTTTTTCGGGACACCTGTTATGGGAACTCTCTCCGTTGCACCTTTAATGATGAAATGGTCAATTGGGAGAGTCAGGGATATAGCTACGCGGCCGGTGGCGGTCGGCCACTTGCTCCCACCGACTGGAAACAGAAGGTATTGGGAGGTTCGCCGACTGCACTTTAATTTCAGTGAAATGAAAAAGTGGCACATAATTGGCAAATTAAACTCATGGTTGTACCAAGGACACTCAGAGTAGCCTAGCGATAACCCGGGGTATGCGATGCTATCTGGTAACCCGCCCAATGGGGGGGGAATTTATATTGTGAGGTTTTACATCCACTACAGGGGCGGATCCAGGATTTGAAAAAACGTCAAAAATTAACGGGGGGCTGAAAGGCTGTAACGGTCCAAAATAGCTCAAATTGGCTGATTTTGCAAGAATTTGCAGATATTACCGGGGGCGCGCGCCCCCTTCGCCCCACTCCCTGGATCCGCGAATGAATACAGAGTTTGAAATATTAATTTCCAAAATGTTTACTTCTTTCTCTTTAATACACAAGTCAAAAGCTACGCATTAAAATCTGAAAAAAATAAAGTACAATATAACAGATTTTAAGATTTTCTTTATTTTTATCAAATTGTCCCCCGTGGCCGAACATGTGGCGGGTTTTCCCAGATCACATCACATTTGTTCACAGTGAAATGTTACAAGGTCATAAGTGCAATAGCTGTCATGCAATATATGTGTGCTGCCAAGTATTAGGATAAATCTCAAGTCATTTACTTGAGGCAATGGCTCTTGAAATGGTTCTTCAGGTGACTGTTGCTTGAAGAATCACTTCAAAAGCCACCGACTAAGGACTTGGCATAATATAGTCGGGGACAGAATAAGGCGACCAATTGCGCGTCTGACGTAATTTGACGGTGCAGAACAAATGTCGGCCGTAAAGAATATTCTGTGAACATTGAAAGCTTATTGAAACAGAAAGTTTAATTACGTGAATTATTGTGTCCGTGCGTCGAAACCCCGACTCAAACAGGGCATGTTTTGACTTTTTAAATCATATTTTGTTCGAACATGCCCCACCCATATTACACATTCAAACCAATCACAGTCCGCGCCGATTGACAAACATAGACATACGCGCAATTGGTCGGCTAATTCTGTCCCCGACTATAGTATGTTTGATGGGAATTTCTGACAAATGGCAGCTATTGCACTTACAACCTTCTTGCACTCACACAACACAAAACTCAACCTCCAGTTGCTTGCCTGTTCTGCCTGGTTATTTCCGGTTTGAACTGGTTTAGGAAAGAATTCCATATATAGATCTGTATGTACTTCCCTTTAAAGTTCACACAGGAAACAAATTATTTCTATTTATGACCTAACACTTACAAACACCATAAGACCAAAAATAAAAAAGAATTTGTTACATGTAGAACTTCAAAGGGGGTACATATAGAACTCTTGCACTGGTTCTGTTCTAAACACCATTCATGTGTTAAGCCACCCCTAAAGAAGGGGTGGAGCATAGATGGATGTACTAGCAGCAGTTTGGAAGTCAACTCATAAAGAAAATTGTTTTAATCTTTTTTGGGGACGAGCAGGACACGCAACTGATAGCTTTGAAAGTCAATTGTGTTTGTCCCTCTTACTGCTAGTCTGTTAAAACTACAAGACTACTAGCTCATAAGCCCAAAACGGTTTATATTGTGAGCACGGGTGATCTGTAAAACTTATGCACCGGTGAAGAGCATGTGCTCTTTAAATATCTGTAAGCGTTGGCTTGCTGAAAAATGCAATATTCACAGGTCTACATGTACAGAGAATGATTTGTTGTTATGTATTAACTCCAACCCAGACAGGATTCTCCCTTCAAAAAGGCGAGCATTGAAAGGAGTCATAACCTTAATCCCAGGTTTAAACCAGTGTTAGCCATTCATGAGTGGACCCTATTTTCTTTCAAGATACTCTGAAAGTGTGATATATATGTAAGTGAGAAAATTCCTCCTGGATGGGTCATTCATGAATGACTAACGTTACCCTGGTGGAAAACTGGGTTTAAAGTAGTTTAAAGGTGCATGTTCCGATTTATGTCTATCATGTTCTCTACTTGATATGGGAGCCTGAAACTTGTATACGCTGACCAACAATTACTGTGGGAAACAAACTTGCGGTTTTGATGCTAGACGCAATAATGCATAGTGCGATGGCCTATCCATTACTTTGCTAATATTGATGGTTAACCATAAATATGGCAGTTTTTTTGTCAGTATCTTGGGAAAGAAATAGATTGAAAGCTGAAATTTCCGAAGGACAATGAGAAGAATACGGCCTTTCATCTGATATCAAAATTTATACTACTTCCGGTTAAATCAGGGGGTCCCAAAGACGATCGGAACAAGCACCTTTAAGCCCCTTTCAAGAATTCCAGCCCATAAAATTATAGTAAACATCGGTGTGAGATTTACTAAATAATGGTAAACAAGTAATATTCAGGTTGAGTGTTGGAAAACCATAGCTCTAATCTGAGAAGCTCTAATGTACAACCGACCAATTTCAAATATAAAGTTGTGGGTATTAATTGAGAAAATGGTTGAGGAGGCTATGACCTGGGAGCAAACAGACAAAGAATTCTTGCACAGTGGATCTGCCCAAATTTTATGGAGGACTGGAGTATGGAGCAATAGCAGGTGTGAATTCCAGAAGTAGCAGATGTTACAGTGATGAAGGCACACAAATGGAAAGCTCTTAGTAGAGGTACAGGAAAGTGAGGGCGCACTTGCTTCACACTGGAGGACTGGAGTATGGAGCAATAGCAGTTGTGAATTCTAGAAGTAGCAGATGTTACAGTGATGAAGGCACATGAATGGAAAGCTCTTAGAAGAGGTACAGGAATGTGAGGGCGCTCTTGCTTTACGCTTCAGTTCAGATGATTTAGAAGAGCAGTCGGCTATATTCCTTAGACCAAATGTATGAGGTGAAAAAATACTGGAACTCCATTTATTGCCTTGTGGTTGTACAGATTTGAATGCAACTCTGTCTTGGGTTAGTGGTTCTTGAGATAAATTTGTGGGTGATATTGCAGAAGAGGCCATTTTTCTGCAATTTGTTTTTATTGATTATAAATTTTGTAGCGTTACAACTAGTACTTTGCCAAATATGGCAATATTTGGGCAATTGTGTTCACTTTTTATTTTGAATTGTTGATTTTGTAAAATTTTATCATTGCCAGGTATGGGTTTCTTAGATCTGTACCCCAGGAAATGTGCACCTTCTGTTATGTCTGGAAGCAAATCTGAGACGCGTCGCCCCTGCACCTATAGCACGCAACAAAAGTACAATTGACCTCTGCTGAATTGGCAAATTGCACAAACGTATTTACATTATTAGGATGACTTGTTACTAGCTCAAGTTCAGCTACATGTACGTGTGCAGTCAACGCTCAGCATTTTAACGACATGTCTCAGATTTGATTCCATTCATAATAGTTCAAAAATGATTTATGAAAAATGTACCCAGTCTTGGTTTCCCCATTTGAGGTGATCCATGTGGAGACTACCGTTTTTTCAGTAATGCTGGATATAATTACATTGTACCCTTGTATTTACTCTGTATCAGATGTTTTATTCTGTTAAAAGAATAATGTTAAATGTTGCTTCCCCTTCTCCATGCATCCCCCAAAATTAAATATAAAGTGAAGTGATATAGGGAATTACCATGCGCTTAGCCCCATACCAGGTTCAGCCTTCGGTTTCACCTGGCATGGGGCTTCGCACATGGTAATTGCATGCCCGTATCAGGGCTCCGCTTCACCCAATAACTAATAGTATCATCTCCATACACCAATGAGGACGGTAGGACATGCCCACTTAATAGCAACGGTGAATTCAAATTGACATCAACATCCGTTGTAACGTGAGTGCTAGTCTTTATCAAAGACTTAACGGTACACGGTAGGAGGGCGCTCTTACACACATCAGACAAAGACTTGACTAAA
>JAMKCH010027557.1:0-22729 GCA_023653785.1 Ophioderma brevispina
CAGGTCACCCACCTTTAATTAATAGCAAGTTTTAGATACCACATGTGACGCATGCATTTGTAAATAAGCAAACATGGAATTCTTTTGTTTGATCAACCCATGAACTGAATTTCACTTTCAAAATACAAGCACACGTCTCACGCATGGATCTAAACTTGCCTACTCTCAACACAACTATAATCCAACGGCCACCTTGTTAGGTATTTAACTCGCATTTCAAATTGTTTGCATGTTATGAGACACTGCATGCATTTTAATATGCACCTCCTTACATGAGCAGTTATGTAATAATCAAATTTAATTGTAGTTTGCCTATAGATAAACAAGCAAACTGCAGGAATAAGAGGGTCACTGTTTTTCCACATTTTTTTTCACTTCAAGCAGCAGAGGTGTCAACTTAAGTGGAATTTGATCCAAAGGTCTGATGATAGATCTACACACTGGCAGTGTATATACAGTGAATCCTGCAAATTGTAGGTGCAATCACAATGGTGCATCTTGTATTACCTCAATGTACAAATCCCCCCATCTGACTTGTTATTTAGTACTGAAACTGAGCAGCTAATTAAACTGGATTGTATTATTCCGAGAGCACATGCATCGTCAGGAATAAAAGTATACCTATTCCAAGACAAGGCTGAAATTTGAGCATTTAAGCATGCACTATCTAGTGAGAACAAAATATCTTTGTAACAAAACCTGGAAAAGGTCTACTTTGCTGTATCATTAATTTCTAAGAATACTACTATACATTGCACCATACTGTAGTGTTGACACCTTGTAAAAGACATTTACATTATCTACCAGCCTTGTGTATTTTAAAAGGAACATAAAGCCATTCATTTTCTCCTTAAAAAATGGTGGAATTTAATTTTTATTAGGATTAGGAACACTGTACTGTCATTATAGTAGCTGTCACATAAGAACTGCCCTCGCTTCTCAAAATGGGGCATATCGTGCGTAAACATGCAAAGGGCAGTCTCAAAACAGAAAAAAATATCAATGTTTCCAGTTCATGATTTTCCCGAGAGGTTTGCACGGATTCTTGAAATGGCTGTAATTTAATTAACTAGAGCAAAAGCTACTGACCACTAACACGCCCACCTATGTTAATTTGGTGTATCCCTGGTGCAAGATATTCGAGATGTGGTGGCGGCGGCGGCCAAGAAATCCCAAATTTTGACGTTGTCATTGGCTTAACACGTAAAAGCGAAATCTTGACAAAAATATCCTGATTTGTTGGTATTATTTAGCAATATTTTTCTTCCAAAACCATTGGAGCTGAAGAATCAACTTTACTCTAATGCCCATGATATACTAACCAATTGCAAGGAGCGTAGCTTTTTTTTATGACATCACTTCCGTCACTGACTGGGAAAGTGACTGCCGATATCTAATTGATAAGTCGCTAGCATACCCAAGCGACTTGACACAAGCCAGTTGACTTCAACTCAATCGCTCGATGCTACCAGCGATATTGACGCTGGAAGCGATTAATAAAACGCTACGAGCGTTTTTTTTTCACGAGTGATTTTACAGTCGCACACTGCAACGGCTATGTGGTGGATCTTTCCAAACAGTCGCACGAAACCGGTAAGCGCTGTCAGTTACGCATTCACATTCGGCACGTTACTTGACCAATTCGCATAAAATTCTATGTTCTATGTCCCTTCCAGGTAATGCACTCCACGATTGGGCGTATGTTCGATTCTGTCCGAGAAATTAATTCAAGCCACTTAGTATACATCATGGGCATAAGGGTTATTTCTGCATTTTTTCGTTATGAATAACGGATGAGGACAAACGTCGTATGTGGGGGTCATGGGAATAACCAGCCAGACTAACAGTCATAATGCCAAAATGGTTGTGTTGTATTGCTGAAATCGATCTTGATTCCTTTTGGCGAGTTGCAAGAGATTGAACGAGGCTCAGCCGCCATC
The DNA here is from genome assembly GCA_023653785.1 of Ophioderma brevispina. Classification (NCBI taxonomy): domain Eukaryota; kingdom Metazoa; phylum Echinodermata; class Ophiuroidea; order Amphilepidida; family Ophiodermatidae; genus Ophioderma; species Ophioderma brevispina. The sequence continues at coordinate 1,941 of JAMKCH010027557.1, forward strand.
GTCTGACCATAGAGTAAAGACTCTAACAGAATAAAGCTGTACAATCCCTTTATAGAAGATTCATGCTAACCTTATTTGGGCAGTCTTACACACTTAGGATAAAACTATTATTTTTTACAACAATTGTGGTGATGAAATACCATACACACACAAAAAAGCACTTTATAGCAAAGGCCCTTGTCGAATAATTTGGGATCAGGGCCGATTATGGCACTTGTCCAGTTCTTATGGATTCTAAAGGGGTAGACCCCCGGGTATACCACTTTTTCATTACACAATTATAGCTGATAGTAACCAGTGATTAACAATCAAAATAGACCTCCCATATATCCGGTACGAAAATTAAAGGTCCATGGACACGGCACCACCAGCAGTAGACATTTATTATTTAGTACATTTCGTACCTCAACAGTATTCATGATCTATCGCAACACATATTTTTAAAAGTGAAACATCGGGACAGTGTTAAATTTTCAAGGATAAATATACCCTAACTGACACGGCCTTCTCCTGTTTCGCGAAAGCCGTATCAAGATGCTGGAGTTGATTTGGAACCCGTTAATGAGTTCAAGTAAACAAGTTGTAAACAAAGCTTCACACGTGGGCTAACCACACCGCACACTCCAGATATCTCTCCTTGGGGTTCTGGTCTGGAACTTGAATTTAAAGCGATTATGTTCTGATTCCCTCATGTCGGTAGGGTCGCCGCTGGTGCACCGTCGACAATACAGCACATTATTATCGTAATTTTTAAGGCACCAACTCAAGAAAAAATTATGAAATGATACACACGGCCGAGAGAAGTAAACTGTGTACGTATGCAAGAAAACCTGGGCCACGCGCACGGTCCGTCACGATGACGATCATGACGCGTTCCGCATATCGCGTATTCTAAAAGCTGTGAATATGTAAGCAATTCCATGGCTGATGCCGGGGTTCCAATTCGATAATTGAATCCAGTAGTACGCGCTGCGTATTGAGGTAGGTTTTAGGTTGAAGCGCTCGAGTCATACTGCGTTTTGAGACGTTCGCGCGGCCTGCAACGTTGGTCTCGTTGCGTATGATCGTGCGGGTTCAAAGGGTTGTTCGATTTTTGTAACGGGTGGTGCAGTCCTTTATTGTTGTATTTAAGCGTAAAGCATCGCGAAAATTGGGTTAAAGAGGAACCTTAAATGATAAAGCTGTTTAAGAATGAGAAAAAGGTATGAAATTTGAGGGAACCGTACTTCTTTACGACGAATTGAACCCGGCATCACCATTATTTTGCGTGGATGAATCGGCCTCCGGCCTCGTCTTCCACTTTATAATGGTATCGCTTTGGTTTCAATTCGTCTTTAAGAGAGTACCGGTTCCCCAAAATCATACCTTTATTCTCTAATTTGTTACTCGGGCGGAACTTAGGGTCATCGTGCCAGCGCGAAATCACTTTCGTTTTGGAATTTTCCTTGAAGCTTGTCCAAAACACATGTATTAGGCCCAATTATCAAATATACAGTTTCTCAACTACTGCTTCATGCAGATTGTACATTGTACCAAAAACATTACTATGAATGAAACCATTTTTGGTGGTATTTTATAAAGTTGTTTAAAGCATGTCCATGGAGCCTTTAACTTTCTTATCATGTTAAAATGTATATTATATAAGCCAATAAATAACCAGGTCAAAAGGCAACCTACGGCAAATTTGCCTTGGGTGCCCCTAACATTTGCTTAGGTGCCCAAAAAATGTGCTATTCTTAACATGGAATGCCTGGTGCCCTTTAAAACTGGAAACCAAAATTGCCCTGCCCGCCCAAATTCTGTATTTTAGAGCGTGAATAAACCAGAAATCAGCTGGGATACATCAAGGGGGCTAGGGCAACATGTACAGCCTTGTCAATTTTCTATAGGGTCCTTTCAAGGAAGTAATTACATTACATAATTTGGATTATGATACCAAACCATGGGCAAAAAAAAAACTAAATTACTTCTACGTGAGAATTTATAATCTTGGGTAGAGCTGTGTCAGTGTTTTAACCTTACTGAAAAATGCAAATCATTTGACTGACGTCTGCCATTATTGAATTTAATCCGCTGTAAATCCATAAAGCGTTGGTCAAATGGAGCCTACTTTAGCTCCATGGATATTCTGCTTTTCTGCGTAATTACCAACATAACTATCAAATTTGAATTCATTAATTCTTTGTACCTGTACAAGTTACATACAAATAATCATAAATAGCATGATGTACATGTGTGTATTGACATCATGAGGATAAAACGGGCAATGTTTACAATTTGAATCAGTCTTGACGAAAATTTCACAATGAAATATTAAAACAGTAATTAAGTATTTAAATTGGCAAGAATAGTTGATGTTTTAAAAATCTCCGAATATTCAATAATTTTGTCTACACTGAGTCACCCACATTGGTGACGTTTAAAACATTCTGAATGTTTACTTTAATTGTGGGTTTACACTGAAAGTGTCCCTCAATTTATTGATTAAGAAAACATCGTTGGCACCGTGCGGCTTTTTTAAGCATAGCCCGGGGGTGGGTAGGTACGATCTGCTCAATTTGGTCAGTGGGGATTTCCAAACGTTATTTGGGAAACTGATTAGTCAAGGTCTGTGTGTGACCGTTCAATATGTGTAATAGCGCCCTCCTATCATTAAGTCTGTGAAAAAGACTAGCACTGGGTTACGCCGGAAGTTGATGCCGTTCTGTGCTGTTAGGTTGGCATGTCCTACCCCCCCTCTTATAGCCCCCAATCTACAATAGAGGGCGCCCTTGCTTATCCTTGTTAATCATCCAGCATGTACAGTACCACTCACAACAGCAAAACAAGAGCACCATGGTGCTGTAGCCAGCATGTTTATTAGTATGGGCCACCAACTCGGGGGCAAAACATTTTCTATTGTGCAGATATTAATTTTGAAAGTCCCCACTGAGCATAATAAGAGACATTTTGATAGACTCCCAGTTTTACATTAATGTTCAACCAATCTAATTGATTATAACCTTGGGGGGGGTGTGGGCACAAGGAATTTATAATTTCCAAAGAATGCCCCTTTAATCAGTCTACATAACCTTTAACTTAAATCTATGAGCACCTCATATGGGCGTTGGATCAACGTTTCTTCTGAGCATGTTCGTATTAAGAACTGATTGAAGGCACAAGAGGGAATTTTATATGATTTTTTTAAAGAATGCCCCTTTAAATCGGACCATGCGACCTTTGACCCAAATCTTTGAACACCCTATATGGGCCTTGGCTGCAGCGTTCTGCTGACTAAGTCTAGTGATTATAGCAATTGAATTTGTTGCACGAAAATGAATTTCATAGATTTTCAAAAATGCCCCTTTAATCGGCTCACATGACCGCTGACTCAAATCTGTAACACCCAACATGGGCCTTGGATCAGATTATTCTGCACCGATTTTCGCTGCAATCAGCCCATGCGTTTGGCAACATGAACGCATTTAGGCAAGTGTGACAACAGTTCTCCTATACAAGTCTAGTGATTATAGCAATTGGTTTTTTTTTTTTTAATTGATTTGTTTATATATTTCAGAAGAATGCCCCTTAATCGTCCACATGATCTTTGAATCCAAATTTGTGAACATCCCATATGGATCTTGGTCAGCAGTTCTTCTAACCAAGTCTATGATTATAAAATTGATTTGTGGCACAGAAGGAGTTATAGATTTTCAAAGATTGCCCCTTTAATTGGCCCCACATGACCTTTGGTGACCCAACTCGTGAACACCCCATATGGACCTTTTTTGGGTCCGCGGTCTACTCTAACAAGTCTTGTGATTATCGCAATTTATTTGTGCACAAGAAGGAATTTATAGATTTTCAAAGATTGCCCCTTTAATTGGCCACATGACCTTTGGACCCAAATCTGTGAACACCCCTATGGACCTTGGGTCAGCGGTTCTTCTAACAAGGTCTAGTGATGTATAGACAATTTCATTGGGCCAAAAGAATTATAGATTTTCAAGGAATGCCCCGTTAATCGGACATGTGACTTTGACCCAATCTGTGAACACCCCACCTGGGCCTTGGGGTTCATGATTTCTCTGACCGATTTCGCTGGCAATCGGCCCAAGCGTTTGGCACAGACGCATTATGCCAAGTGTTAACAGACAGAGTAAGATAGATAGATAGAAGATAGAGTCAACACATTGCCATAACAATAGCTCTGCATAATCGTATATGAGCGTAAAAAAAACTTCCGTTTTGAATATACCAATGACTCAACAATTTTACAAAGGTATTTTAAACAAATTAAGATGAAGGTGTAATTAGCTGGCCAATTAGTGATCGACAGCATTGATTATTACTTATGTGATGACAAGTATGTGACTGACTAAGGCACTAAAAGGCAGTTGTCAGGGGGCGCATTGTCACAAGTCATAAACTACTATACATTGATTACACAAATAGGCGGGCCTCATACCAAACCCCCAAAGTGCCGAACTGATATGGACAAAATAGGCGCAAGACACCACAAAGACACAATGTGTATATAGCATGGCACGTGCGATTCTGTGTAAACGTCGAGACATTTGTTTACTTTACTGCGCGGAACGATAACGGACCGGACGAATAATCCGCCTATTGGTGTATCAAAGTATAATGACAAAAACAGGTCATCTCAGGCGTGAGTAGTCCAAGTCCTGATACAAAATATAAAAACAAGGGACCCACCCCTTTGGGGGCACGATAAGAAGGTTTGACCGGACTTTACAAAGGACATCAAAACGGAGGTTGGAAAGAGTCTGCGGAGTAGACCTACTACTGTTTCCACCTCATTCGACTCTATGAACGCAAGAACCTGGACCGCCCCCCAAGTGCAGGCATAACTTCAAGCACGAACAAAGAGGGTAATGCAAAACGCTTGTGTGATTATTGCGTTTAAGTCTTAATTCTAGCGATTACCCACTGACACGATAGTGTGGAAACAGAGTAAGCTCTCTTACGCTATTAGTTTTGCATGCTTGATACATTGATTTAAGTATGTGGTCTGCCACCGGACTTTTGGCAAAAATATGCTTTGCAACATGCGCGTAAAACAAAACCATTCGATACACGTTGAAGGCGTAGTAGTGTCTTGTTTTTCACCGCGGTGAAGCTCTGTGACGTAGATCGGCATGCCCCACAACAGCAAGGATCATGCTTTATTGGAACAAGTGAAATGCCCATTTATGAAATTAGGTGAGCAGTTTGACACACAATAATTGTTTCTACGGTTGCATCATGGTTGTCAACCATTTTGTTTTATGTCAATCTGTGTTCAAATTCTGTCCAAAAAGTTTAATGATCCGAGCTATGAACGTTAAATACCTGACATAACTAGACTTCATACAAGGCTTACTGACCTGGTAGTTTAGGTTTAGAGTTTACAAAAATTTCAGTATTTTTTGCAGCTAATCCATTAAGCAGAGCACCTACAAACTGATAGTTTAAGGACTGGAGGGCTGTCACCTGTGACTTAAAAGGCAACTTGAGTCGTCCTTTAGAACCCAGGACTTCTACTTTCAAGACAGTTATCAAATGAGTCTCAGGCAATGCTTGTTTAGTACTGTACATTCTTTTCTGCAAATGCGTGGAGATTCCCTCTGGCTCATACCGCTCTGTACGATTGTCGCTTGAACTTCTACTTGTTCTGGAAGCACCTGCCAAACATGAATTAGGAGATAACACTTAATAGCATTATTGATAAAAAATGTTTACCAGGGGAGGGCAGCCCAAGAAGTCCCAACTTCAGACGTCGTCATTGGTTAACACTTAAAAGCGAAATCTTGACGTAAAAATTCCGATTTTTTAAATGTTGTCAAAGGAATATTTTCTTATTCGCAAACGTGGAGTTTGAGATCAACGTCCACTAGAAGGGTATTTCTGATTTTTTTTGTATGAATTAACGAACGAGGACGAGGTCATATGTGGGTATGGGAACACCGACCCACTCAAAGCACCCAAATGGTTTGGTGGTTTGCACTCAAGTTTGGTGTCATTGCTTTTGACATTTTTGGTGAGTTTGCTATATTAAATGAAATGAGGCTTGGCCGAAACCGCTGATTGTTTTTACTTAGCAGAAATAACATCAAAGGGAAACATTTCTCAGGCTTAAATTATCTACTGGGGGTAAATAGGAAAAATAAGACTTTCTTCAATTACCCAAATCTTTTCATCTTCATTAGCTATGTCCTTCCACTGTTGGACGAATCCTCAACATATTTCCATGCGGATTACGGCCTACCCGTCCACGCTGGCCTAATGCAGGTTGGAAGGAACCCTTGTACTTGGAGTAATCCAGTCACAGGGTCCTTGGGGTAAAGATGAGGTGTCGATCAGGTCACCCACCTTAAGTCGACTTCAAAACACCTTTATTTCTGTCCTAGAGTCCAGCGAGCCCTAATCAGACAATGTAAGCCCATAACAGAATCAATGGACAGGAGTAAATTGGATTTACACTAATTAGCATTCTCATAAAGGCCCTAATCAGTGTTTGCCAAATCAGAAAATAAAAATTACCAAAAATCAGGATTTTTTTGCATCTCTGTAACATGTAGAGCGGCCCTAACATACCCTGCAAGTGATAATGACTGAAAGCAACCTTAGGACAAAATTGGATATTTTAGTTATTACGGTCAGTACGGACAACTTACACAGCACATAATGAATGGGAATGCGTAATCTTTGAACACTGCTGTTTCCTTCCTTTTTGTTTATTTGTCATTTGATGAAATGAACAACTTGGGCCAAATTCCTACGGACTTATTCTTCACTTTAGACAAATCCTGCAATTTCGACTCTTGGATGGATCACCGCTAGTGGCTTTAACCAGGCCTACAAAAAAATTGCTGTCTTGCCTGGGCCCTTCAAAAGAAGTTGGGCAAATTTTTTGTCAAAGTATGTGCATGAAGTGCAACATCACAAGCACATTTAAGGCACAAGTCCTACAGCTGGCCCAGTATTTTGACACACTCTGGTGCAATCTGGTCCTGTATTTGAACCTTTTTGTATAAATTTAGGGTGTTTTTTTGTTTATTTTTTCCTACTTTTTGAAAATTTTCTGCAGTTGTCAAATTTTTTCGGGGACCTGCGGTCCAGGTCTGGGGATTTTGGTAGGCCTGCCTTAAACCAGAGTTAATTCGAGGGGTTCCCCCTTCTTGGTCACCTGGGCATTGGCCTATCATTAGCGGCGCAAAACACATCCATACGTAGAATTTTGTTTGTTTGTAAGAGACACCACCACTAAGGGATACCCAATGTCAAACCCTGTATGTACACCATCTTGAGATTGGTCGAGATAGCCTTGTTAGCAGGATGCCTGGGGATGTGGAACTCAGTATAACCGAGCCAATACTGGTACTTACCCTAGATTTGATGGGTCTATCTTCTTCTTGATCTCCTCCAGGGAATCATCAGCTGTCTTCAAGCCATACGAATTAAGCACTTTTGGCAAGTGTCTGAAAAAGGGATGAAAACTTTTTGTATTAACCATGTTTTTGCACCGCAACTGTGCCACAACCTAAAAAGACTTTTTCAACAGTTCACAAACTGGTATTTTTTTTTCGTAAGTGTTTGTCCGTTTGTTAATTTCTCAATCAAACAGAGTCTACAGAGAGAGAGTTTAAATAAAATAACAAGTTCATCCAGTAATCATATGACCAAGTTTTCTTTTAGCACTGTGAACTAGCAAAGAACAAAATAAATGAATAAAATTACTAATTTTAAAAATGTAAGGCTGTTTTATAAAATGTAAGAAACTAAGAATTTTGTTTTTTTGGTCTCACTTTATGAATTTTAACTCTGGCTACACCCAAAATTAATTTCATATTGACATTACCAACTTAACTATGTAAATCCCATACCAAGTCATTTAATTGCGAGGACTTTACAGCCATTGTCACATGACAGGTGTTTTGTGTGTAATTATTCTTTTGTCACAGCGTCTAACTTTTCACCTTGAAGTAACATTTTTAACCCAGAGTGCCTTAAAACCGATCCTCGTACCGCTTTGTGTTGCCATGCCTTCCGCGGTTTAGTGAATGATATGCCTAACATGAACTTTTGGACCTTGGACCTCATAAACAAATGAGGGGTTGCATGTAAACTCCATTACACCAAGTTTGGTCCAACTGAACTTAGGCTGAAAATGTAATTGACCTCATATCTTACAACTTGACCTCACATGGACCCTTTGCCTTGGTATTGACCCTTGCCTCAGAAAAAAAGGAGGGGAGGCAGGAAGCAGCAACACAAAGGGAACCCCGAAAAACAGAACAAATGTTGCAACCTAGATTAAGGTGGGGTCAAATCGTTAGGTGAGTTTTTATGTTTTTTTTTTTTTTTTTATTATTTTATAGGTTATTTGTTGGTAAAACTTCAAAATTTCCAAAAATTGGGCTCAATTTTTATTTTTAATTACATTTCAGCCTCCTTCTATGTTACAACTTGACCTCATGACCTTGACCTTGGTATTGTGTTGACCTTTGACCTCATTCAACAAATGGAATGCAATTTCGTTGCACCTGGACCCAGTTGGTTTAAATACGAATTATCTTAAACACTGTAAAACAAGGTAATATCCAATTATCAATCATATGGCTCATAATACGGACAAAAATAAACACTAATTACACGGGGAAAAAGTATAACACTGCATTGAACCCAATCATGTAACATGACAGATCGCATGATGATATAGGTACTGCAGCACATCACAAGATGTCAGATAAGCCTTGTTAATTCCCAGGGTTAATTGTGAATTTGGACTGTAACAGTAACCAATGAAATTGCACATTCTAACAGCTGTGTAAGACTAGAGATAAAAAAAAACACTCAAGAATTATGGTACAGGTTTTCATTGGGGAAAATGTCTGTGAACTATGACAAACGCCAACAAAGGTACTTTTGCCCTTATGAAATAAGTCAACAGACATAATATAAAATTTTATCATTGTGCTTCATTATCATTTTCTTCTCTTTGAAAATTGCTCCTTTCTGTAAAGCATGTGGGTGCAGTGGATTGAGCAATCCACACATGCCCAAAGTTGAGGCAAAAGGGAGCGGAGGCCATATGTTGTGACATTGACACTTACATCAATTACTCCTCTCATCCAGGTGTACTGGTAAATGGGTATCGGCAAATACTGGGATGGTATACAGACTCATTGTGCGGGAAGAGTAGCGAACCGCCCACAGCCAAAAAAAAAGGCCAAGGAAAAAGAGACGAGCACTCCACACACGAGCTTGCTCGGCACGACACTTAAAGGAAATATGTCATGATTCTGAATATTTGGAAAATTTGGTATGGATGGAAAGCTTAAGTAACGTAGATTACATATAAATCAAAATAAGTTGAAAATTGTCCACATTTGTTGAGTATTTTGCCCTTTTAATTTCCCCCCCAATAGCTTACTCGAAAACGATTCCGACAAATCCACATCGCAGGCAAATGGTGACGTCTAAGTGATGACCATCCATAATTTACGTCGTTGTGACCATCATATCGCAGTGTTGCCACTTCAATAATAATTAAACACAACGAAATGAAACAAAATATGTCATTCTGTAACTTTTTTTTCTAATTTTATTATTACTTTCATTAATCCATCAATATTACAGTGTCAGCAATAACAATTCGAGTCAACACGATGTTTTGGTCATCACTTTGACGTCACAAGGAGAGCAAAATTGGGCGCTTTTGATCAATGAAGCCGTGGCGAAAAATCCGCCCGTTTTCTTAGTATGTCAAAAGAGCAAAAATTAAAATGCCTCTATTTTGTTCGTTTTACATCAAATTGTATTTTTTTTTCGGGAATTCGTGATGTATGTACATATATTTTATGAATGTAAGTCAAACTGAGCTTGACAAAAATCTTGACATATTTCCTTTAACTCTTTTTTTCCCTTTTCTGTGATACTGCCTTCCTTGAGTCAGTGACATCAGTGTGATATTCAGTGGCCGCAGTATTAAAACGCAAGCATTGATTGAAAGCGCCGGCAGACACACACACACATTTTGAAGTCGGCACTTAGTAGCATGAGAGAAACACCTGCCCAACCGTGCTGACGTCACTGAACCTCGATGATGAAAATGAAAATTTTGATGATTTGATTGAATGGTGTGTTTGTGAAAATTTTGATCGGATTGAAAATGACTCGATTGAAATTTGAAAATAAATGCATGTAGTTATGGTTGGGTGTTGTTTTATCGCAATTCAAATCAATAAAACAGACCAAATAATTAAATACATTAGCCTCACCTTTTGCTCATTATCTTTGGCTCCACTAAATCTAACAGCAGTAGTGTGCTGAGTGAGGTGTATCCACCCCACCCCTGAGCGGGGGACAAACCGGATTTAAAACGTGGGTTTAACTAACTAAGAACTCACCTTGATCTGCAGCATCAGAGCGGGCGATTAGCTACCAAAGTCATTAAATTGGGGTTTTTAAAACAGCCCTGTCACCTAATGCTATTTGGCCTCGTGTAACATTGACTGGCTTCCTGCTCACATCGTAACCTATCCTCAGACGGCTGAGCAAGAGGGGGTGGCCTTGCTCGGGTTGCAATCTATAGCAAAGAAAGAATGAAATTGGAAAAATGAACTTAGTGTGCAAATGGACCGAGGCAATAAAATCAATAAAATAACAAAAAACCCAAAAACCAAACAATAACAAAACTAAACAAATTTGACGCATTTTTACAAACGTGGATAATTAATTTCAAGGGGAAAGAGTCAAAATCAAATGTATTTTAGAATTGCACTTCTTCAATGACCAATCTTCACAATGACATTGAAAAAGAACAGAGAGGTCACGGGAGGTAAATACCTAAAGCTGTGAATAGATATGCACTACACCGAATAAAGCCAAAAATATTTTCCTTTCCGGCACGTGAACTGATGTCTGGATATTTTGGAAGTTTTAATGTCAACATACCTATTACTTGAATGCAAAAATGAGACGAAATTTTCCTTTGTTCGATTGATCTACAAACAAAAGAATCAAACATTCCAAGTGCAAGTACAGGTTTCATGCAGCATAACCGTATATTAAATTACCGCAATGAGGATTTTTAATCGCTTTTAGCAAAATGTTTGTTAATCAACTTTACAGTAGGCGTGATAAATTTTGTTCCATTTGACAAAGTTTGTACTTTGTAGTGATTTTCTTGCAGCATCTGTGCAAATGTTTTTGGCTTGCTTGGCCTGGAAACATTACATACCCTGACAATTCTACTTCCTGGAAATTTTTCTTAAAGAAAAAGCTGCAACCTTGTAAGTCCTAAACCACAAATTCTTTAACGCAGTCTGCTCGTTTTACGCTCTGCCAGGCAAGTGATCGTCAACTTATGCACGATAGTGCACGATTGAATCAATCACGACCTAATGCGTGTACGCTAGCAGAATGTACTAGATGCTTAAACAAGATAAACATACAACTCTAAGGAATGGTGGCTTCTACTTTAAGGTGGAGTACGGCTACGGCTTCTGACGCCACAGATTCTCGTTGAATTCTCATGAATGGGGTATTGGTGAAAGAACACATGTGTGCCAAAATTTTAATTTTTTTCCAAAAAGGCGTTTTGCGGAGATAGGTCACATATGCGTTTTCAAATTCCCATAACTTTGTACTAGGCTTTGACATATTCCCCTGGTAACCGGGTACCGCCCGTGTACGTCTTACCCGGGACAGAATTTATCGAGCGGTTTTCCCGAACGTCACACTTTAAAAAAAATATAGTTTAAAATTTTTTACTGTCTTTTACTACTCACGAGTCTCACTAACCAATATTACAATCCTGAATGAAACAATATCCATTAATTATCCCAGATTTGATGCAAACGTTGATATGTATCGCTTGATGGAAAGTTGTTGCCGCAGTATTAACCGCAAATCGCAATACAACATTACCTAGGCTACAGCACATTGCATTATTGTCTTGAATGCCTCCACACTCCCTTCATGGAAAATTCCATTCACCACCTTCACCCGTGGTTTGTTTAGGTCGTCTCGTTAAGTGGTAATAGCGGTAACTACACGTACGGTAGGGTTGTTGTCGAGAGATTTTTATTTTCGACAATCGTCAAATTTCAAGATCCAACGTCGACAAGGTGTCGCCAAAAAGTCTAAACGTTTTTACGTCACTAGGAGTTCGCCATGTTCATGTTTTGCATTGGTACACGACGCGAGTCACCGCAACGTGTACTACTGTAAGCGCATGGGCCTATTGTACAGTGAGTGAATGGAACAAAATTCAGCACCCCCTGACATCTCATGACCGCCAGCAAAATCAGCTGTTTATTTCAACTCATATTGTCTTAAAATGATATGACATTAGTTTAACAGTGCAAATCTTTTATTTTAACGTACAAAATAGGTAAGATTTTGAGCTGAAAAAAAGTAACTTTTCCGGCGAACACACCGTGTATGTACAGTACGCATCGAGCTATTTTCATTATTAAAGAGTTCAATCTAGTAACGTAATTATGACCCCGAGACACGTGACATTCAGCGGTGGGGAAATTCCCAAGGCGGAGCTTGTGTCACAGACGCTGCGAAAGATATTTTCCAAATTGGGTACTGCAATAGCAATGAGCACCCCTTGGCATGCGACATGAGAGGCCAACGATTATTATTCTCTGTAACTTCCGCACACGTGTAGTATGACTCACATAACTCTCCGACCCTGGATGACCCCGAGACATGTACTGTCAACTGACCTCTATAGGTCCAGTGTGTACTGCAACGCAAGCACTATGATCAGATATCTGCCAAGCAGAGTTGTGTACAATAATGAATTATCCTTCTAACCACTACCGCCGTCTGGGAGACTATGAATAATTCACCGCACGTGGCATTGTTTAATCTCTGCATGTGTGCGGTCCTTTTGTTTGTGGCGGGAATAGAAGTTTCAGATCAAAATGTCTAAACGTTAAGTTAAAAATAAGTTTGGATTTCTTTGGACACAGGAAACGGAGCAAACAAGGACAGGAGCCTCGGGAGGAGTCCATTGGTGATACTGAGCCTAAAGTTCGCAATGTTGGACTTGAACTTCGGAAATCCTCCCAGTGCTTCTAAAAAACCACCGCCGGCTGAAATTTCAGGAAGCGTGGAGGTGCGATTTCGAGTGGTTTGAACGGGATGAACCAGTGGAACAGTAGTGTGCAAGTACTACCATTATAATCACCGATTTTTTCCCTCTCTCTGGTTATACCTCATATCTACACATGAGTTTATACTGTACAAACTTCATGAAAAGCTGGCGACCAAATTTTTCCTTTAGGAGCCATGCTACCAAATTATTTTTCTGTTTAGGGTTCGCGATTGCTCTGCCATGTTCGAGTGAGTTCGGCTACTTCATACGGGATTTCCCCGTCCTTAGCACCATGCGCAGTGGTAACTGGGATTTTGTTGCCAAAAAAAGATGCAGACGCGACGCACGACTTAAAAGATAGTGAAAAATAAGAAAATTGGGTGAGGAAATCGCTAAATTTCGGCGATGTTTAAGCTTATATCGGTAATTTTATAACTAGATTTTTATCGACAATCAGTCCATGCTTGTCGACAGAAAGAATAAATGCATGTCGCGACCAATATTGTCGACAAAGCCTTGTCGACAACAACCTAACTACGGCTGTGTTTACGTCAATCTCATACGATTGGTTTCAGCTGACCCGCGGTGTTCCACGATCAGTTTTTACGTTGTGAATGGCGTTAGGATGAAATAAGTTTAAATAAAAGTACACGATTTGTAGTAAATAAGATTCTTCTTATGAATACATAGAACAGGTGTGTTTTTCATCGCTGGTTAACTTCAAAACAGATGGGAAATATTTGAAGGTATGATTGTCAGGGAGATTTTTTTTTTCTTCTCAACTGGTGCCGAATTTTGCGCTCAGGAGTTTCGGGTACCCGGTACTCGCCCGAAAATCATCACGAGTCCCCGGGAACGTCATTACCCTTTAGGTCACAGCCTACTTTGACAGGACTGATTTATTTGCAGTATAAAAATATGACCAAATGGGCATTTTGTGAAAAACTACACATTTTATTTCAGTTCTTTCTTCAGTAATTGATTGTTATAAGATTTGGTGGGTTTGTTTTTATGGTTAGAGAAATATCAATATCCATAGAATTTTTAATTTTTCTGTATGTCATCCAAAACAAAGAACATGTGGTCGCAATACGCCTTTTTTGGCTGATTATTTCTCATAAATACTGAAGTTTTCCACTTTTCAAGAATTTTTCTAGAAGGACTACAACTCCCTTGGTGCTGATACGGTGTCCATATGAAAGGAAACAATTTAGAAAATTTTCACGTTAGATTTTTGCAGATTGAGTGTTTTCTATTTGGAAATTCAGGTGTTTTTTATTTTCCCTAAATTATTTTTTCCCTAAATCATTTTTTAAAATTTAAACACTTGATTTGAAAAACCAACGTGAGAAGTTAGTAGTTTGTTTATACACATTCCCTAGAGTTTCCAGTCTAAAAGCACCTTCCATTTAGGCTGGGAAAAATTATTTAATGAAAAAAATTAGGGAATTAAAAAATAAAACACAAAAAATCGCCCTGTCCAAACCTGCAAAAATCTGTGGAGGAAAGGTCAGTCCTTACCATAGTCAATTTTTGGACTAAATTGATTAGGATTTGATTTAGTCATTTTCTGTAGACCATTTTATCCGCTGACTCCCTACCTTAATCTGACGTTTACAATCCTTATTCCCCATGTTAATCTAATTTTTTTCAAGCTAAGTACCCCCTGACTACTGAACTGACTTTCTCCTAACAAACAATGCATAGTCAGATTGCCTGCAGAGACGTGCAAGTACTGTCCGAACCCTTTCAGAAATGATAAAAGATGTGTTTACAACCTTAATTTTTATCATAGCATCACTCGTGGGACTCCCCTTGCCAGGGGGGTTAAGTAATAGTGTCTTGATGAAATAACTCGAAAACCCCATCACTGCTCACTCTTGATGAATACCCAATTTACTCCATGAACTTTTTACACAGCTATTTTGATATGGGTATTCCATGTCATTCAACAATGGCTTCCGCATGACCCTCTCCGATTTTCTTTATATTTGTTGGGAAGGTTGTACCTATAGTCATAGGAAAATATGCCAAAGTTTCAGGTCGGTAGCCCTTATAAGTTTTTTTGTGTGGCGGCCTAACAGAGATTGGTACGTCGGGGTCTAAAATGGCAAATTCCAATTAAGACCTTTATTTTCCATAATACAACATGAGGGATGATTCCTCTTACACCAACTAACTGTCCATAAATTTATGAAAAAACCATCGGAAAATTTAACACCTGCATATTGGCGTACAGGCGCCGCTATATGCGCACAGTTTATCATATGTTTGTTTTAAAACATGCAAGTTAGGGCCCTCAAAGACTTTCTTCATTAAATTTTATTTTTTGGACTTTTTCTGGCGAAGAGCATGTCAAAACTGACACATATCTAACAAATTATAGAAGCGAATCGCATACACTTCGAACAGCGCCCTCACAAGTCAGAAAAAATCTCATTATCATCCTATTTGAGGGGTCAAAGGTCATTGGTCATATTTTAATTTTTTTAAGTTCATTTTTTGATACTTCTCTAGGTGTGTACTACAACTGCTCAAAATGCCTACAATTTTATAAGGCGCCTTCATGTTAAAAGATGACACTGACCCTTCGCTATACAGGAATCCTCCGGCCCGATTTATGGGTTGGCCCTCTATCTACAGCGCCATTGCTGGGTGTCCCCGTGGGTCATTTAATCAGCTGATTACGTATTAGCCTATGCTTACAGAGCACTAACGTCGAACTTACACAACCAATACTTTTGAGGATTTCCCTACGTATTTTCCTTTTTTCAATGCATAAGTTGTTTTTATATGATTTGCGATTACTTTGGATTGACATTTTCGTCAGTGCCTTTACTTCTTCATCAGAAGCCTAAGAGTTCAGTTCTTTTGGATCATTTGGTAAGCGAAAATTGACAAGACAGAGCCGGTGAAAACAACAACCAACCGGACAAGATCTGTGCCGTTTCACCCGACGTTTTACCTTAACTGGGATATTTTCACAACAAAGAAAATATTAATAGTCAAATGATACTTTTTCATTTGCAATTTTCTAATTTTTTTTTAAATTAATTGTAATAGGCTGAAATTTGAATCAAGATTCCAGCCGAACGGGCGATTCATCTAGCGTGTCTCAATCGCCATGTGTCTTGGTGTATTTTTAGCTTATTTTCCATTTACAATCCACAAATATGAAAGGACATATTTTAGCAATTTTAACAAGCTGTGAATCATTTTATTTCAAATGTCATATCACTTTTTAAATAATTTTAAAAATACTTAGGCTGCCATTTTCTGTTTCAATTATGTGGTTTTTTTGGTTTACTTCTAATTAACCTATAAATGAAGAATGTTGTTTGGAACCAGTACATTCAATACATGGGGTGAAATATAACTGGGATATAGTAAATAGACGGCACTAAAATGAACAATTAGGAAGTTAAGTAATTTAACAGGCAGTATAATTGTCCCCGGCAATTGTCTTTTAATCTTGTATATTTACTTCACGCAATCACTTCATGCAGCGAATAGATTACAACCGCAATGAGATGCATGTATTGTTGGTTTCAAGCTTTCATCTGCATCGGAATCTTGGCCTGAATGCTATCAAAATATGGGAATTTCATGAAAATTATCGGCCGATGTTCAGCTGGGCTGCTGATCAAAATTGGAATTTTGCCCCGTTTCTACTCATATTTAGCTGCAGATTGAACGGTAAATTAAGCAACTCTAGACAACTGCAATCAACAAAATCATAACTTGTAATTATTTGCGGAGAAACTCATAAGTTTTAGCCTGGCTAGTTCGCAATGCAATCCCTTTATGAGCAAATCAGGCGCATTCCGTTTCATTACGGACGCACACGCCTATTTTAGAGATGAGACGCCCAGGCCACATGAACACGTTCATCACGGTTGGTAGAAGTCACTTTTTACTATGCCTGAGGCTAAATTCCCGGGAAAAACCTTTTCTAATGGAAATCATGAAGAAAAGCGGGCATATATGTTGTAACAGTTTGGTTTTTACTTTAACCCATTTTCAAGATTTAATGAGAAATCGGGCCGCTTCCACAACTTTAACTCATGTTTAAAAATCAGGCATATCGCCTATCCCCGCGGCCCGTAGGCCAGCGGGATTACATTGCCAAAATAATATATCAACTGTACAGCTTTACTCCATGATATAATTCATCCGGCTAGGTGATCCCGGTAAAAGGTGATTGAAAAGTCAATAACCATGAGTATGAATGACAGTTCATTTGCATATAGTGGCTCTGCATCATTGCACAAGTCAGGGGCGTCCGCCAGCTCCCCAAGATTGATTAATGAACGATCTGTAATCACCGAGGACTTACCCAGGACTTTTAACAAAGAAAGTTGGACTCAGGGGGAGTAACGACCCCGCCGAGCTGTTCGGTGGGCCTGTAATTTTCGGCAAGAGCCCTAAGGACATGTTCATATATTTCAACCTAAAAACATTAATTTATGGTATTCTGTAATTATTTTGTGAATTAAAACATGGAATGTGACAAAAGGGGTAGCTGAATTTACACTGACTGGAGTATACTTATACTGCTCAACATAATTATGTTTGAGTGAGTGAGTGAGTATTAAGTTTAACCGACAACTCAACACAATTGTGTTATATCGTGTCATTACATTTGTCATTTACATTAAATATAAAAAACACGCATTTAAACTTTCATTTCAATTCAATTACAATTAACAATTTAGCAAAAGGATCCACATCATACAGTGGGACTGAACCAGAGCTCACCTATCATGTATAAAACAAGATAAACCAACGTAATTGCAAAGAACCTTAGAAAACATGCATCAATAAAAACAAGTTCAAAAGATATACTCTGATTTTAAATTTATAACTGTACACATCATAGACTGATTACAAAGGTCAATCACTCATCCATATACAAGGCAAAAACTCAAACTACTTCAATACAGATAATCGACAATCAACAACCACATCATAACATGCAACTCAATTCCCTTTTACCTACCAAATAGATTTCCTCTACATGTACATTTTAGCTACATTACTTAACGAGTAATACAACATAACAATCTTATAATACAATTACACTCCAAAATCAGTACACATTTATAATATAATACTTAATTAAAATACAACCCGTTCTGTTCAGATAAACAGACGAGTTAATGTTTGACCACCAAGAATTATCGCCATAGTTGTATTCTTGCTCCAGGTTTTTTTTTTTTTTTTTCACAAAGTTTATATTTTAATGGCTGGGAAAATACACTTACAGTTGTGAACACTCTATTGATCATTGTGTGTATAGCCATGTAAAGTACACGAAATAACGATATGCAAAAATTCCCTTGTTAATTTTCACACATTTCCATTGCATATAGTTTCAGTTGATTAATTAGTCCACTACAATTAAAAATAATGTAGGAGCAAGGTGTCTTTAAAGTATCAAACTAGGATTTCCTGGGGTTTTAAGAAATCGATGTGCTGCAAGACTGCCAAATTCTGCAACCTTGCACTCGAATATGAACATTAAAAAATAGCTAAGTTTCAGGTATCGTTGATATGATGGAGCCTCATAAAATTGTAGGCATTTGAGCAGTTGTAGCAACAAACCTAGAAGTATCCAAAGCACTTAAATTCGTTCTAAAATTTTTTATAGATGTGTCAATTTTACATTGCTCTTGCTATCTTAAGTCCTAAAAAATATATTTTATGAAGCAATGTTTCTTTTGGGGCCCTAACTGCCATGTTTGTTAAAACAAGAATGTAACTTTGCGGCATAATACGCGAGCCCGTTAGCAATATTTAGCGTGTGAAATTTCTCTCTGCCCCGAGTTATTTCATTAAATGTTAGCGTACAGTTAGTGGTATAAGAAGAATCATATCCCTCACTGTTGATTTTTTTTGTTTTTTTAGGGAAATACAGGCCTCCTAATTTGGAATTTATTTAATGGTCATTTTTTGGAAGCCATTTTAGGACCCCGACTACCAATTCTCGATCTGCTCCATATGCCTTTTGTTGCAACATAGTAAAATGTTATCAGGAAACCTACGATTAACCTGTGCATGTACAATTGCAGAGTGATTGACTCTTTCATTATGTAAAGTTTAGGAGAGTGCATGACAAAGCTATTGATTATCATACAAGGGAGCTTGTTGCAAGATCACAGACAAGTAGTGATTTGTCCAATTGTTTTGAAACGTGCCTGTGAATGCAGCAATTTGTTCCATGTAACCGTTTGAGCTACATGCACTAGTGTATGTGGCTTTTCTAATAATTCGGAACACTGGTGCAACCCCCTTTGAGTTAAAATTTTGGCAGAATAGACTAAAGTTGCTTGTCATAATCCTTCATAGGTCGGCAACGCACGGCCGCAATATTTGCCATAAGGGGCGGAGACTAGGGGTAGCCTCATGCGCGATTAACCATGGGGGCCAACTTACTCAAACAAGCCAATGGGCATTCACTTTCGTGTTGACGCACGTCACGCTCGGCGCACAGTAAATAACTCTGAACAATTCTGGCAGAGAGTATAAGTACCACACATTGAGGACTGGTGCACATTACCTATGGATTGAAATAAGACTAATAGAAAGTATACTATTCATTTGTTGGTGGTGTAGATTGCTTGTACATGACATAAAACCAATCAGTTCAATGCTGAGAGCCGCAGCTTGTGTGAATCGTGCATTTAAGTTTTCAATAAAAATAGTTCAAATTTTTTTTGGGAGAAAAAGTTCCGCATAACTTTTTTGAATTTCATCGCAAAATTTACAAACACGCGTGTCAGTTTTGAGACAAACCATTTTTTTGGAGGGATGAATTTAGTATTCTGCCACCACTTAAATTTGGCACCCTTAACATGCGGTTTATTCCGTTAACGTTGATGAATTTGTTGGTAGAAAACCCATTTTTTTTTGCCTTACAAGCCGCTGTCTGACCCGATTCGGGGATCGAATCTGGGACCTCAGTGGTGTAAAGCAAAAGAACTGCCACGCTAACCTGCTCCCCATGTGAACATCAGGTAAAAAAACAAACACATGTACACGTATGTGGCTGTGACCTGCGCGAGCCAGGTGGAAGGTCAGAACTTCAGAAGGATACACTCACTGAGTGACACTGCGATTAGATTGCTTTTGAAGCTATTAATTGCACTGCTAGAGATGAAAGAGCCTACATCATGCATTATTATATTGAATGTGCACAAGACACAACGCATTTTGACAAAAACTTGACAAGCAGCCTGGCCTCAACCATGTCAACAATACTGACCTCAATGACAATTGTACACAACACAAGTGACAAATCATGAAATCAGTAATCACATGTCACATCCCACTCCCATGCAAGTGCCAAGCGAAGCGTTATTTCCCATGAACTAACACTATTTTTGTGTTTAAGAGACACCGGTTATGTTGTGACTCAAGTCTGAAATCAATACATCAGTAAATAGTTCCATTTCAACACGAAAATGACCGTAATATTTGTTACACGTATCGTGTTAGTGGGTTCCGAATTCGACACCAGTCGTGCTATCATTTACGATACTCAACCAAGGTTTTTTTTGTATAATTACCGCTGGAAATTCATAATCATCACTGTCATCGGACTCAACGAAGTTTGTCACGGGTTCCGGCACTTCATATCGAGGTACTTTTGTTGGCATAGGATTTTTACGGCGAGGAGATTTTTGCTTCC
>JAMKCH010027558.1:0-20461 GCA_023653785.1 Ophioderma brevispina
ATATTGCTAAGAATTTAGTCCCTTATTGGCAAAGCTTGACTGCAGTAGTAGTGTTGAAAACCCTTTTCATTACACATCAAGGTCAATTGGCATGATTGGGTGATATTTTGTGTGAACATTTGCTATAAAAGTTCCACAATATATTATAATTACATTGATAATTGCGACTGAAAGCTCACTTCATTACTTTCATAATGCTATACCCCGTATATCGTATATACATTAACGTAATATCTTACGTAACTGTATCCCATTGGAATGGAGGAAAAGAGATGTGCTTACAGAATGTGTCATATCTGGCTTATTTTTCATTTTTTCAACACTTGGAAATATATTAGATTTGCTTTATTAAAACAACAACAAATCTATGATTCAGTGACTCTATCAAGGCCAAGTTTATCTTTAATCCTTGCACTTTTTTATTCACGTAAGAATATAAGAATGTATACCTGCACATGAGTACATTTGTGTGCGCAAAAAGCATGACAATCAAACGGCTAATTTAATTAACTAAGGTTTTCACTTTTTGCTTTTCATTTTCTTGGGTATTGCCTTTCACTAACCTCCCCGATTAAAGAGCTATTTTTTTTACCCAGGCATATCGGCGAATTCCATTTCGTTCTGAAAACAGAACTTCTAAGTAGTCCTGCCAGAGGTGGCATAATTCTCAAGTCATCAAGCCATTTTGGTTTAGTGGTTTTCAAGATATGGTCCACTGAAAAATAAGTCAGCAAAACAGCGCATTCATTTTTTCTTAGGGCATGGCAATCCCCACTGCCTAAATCGAGCAGATCGTGTCCCTCCTGACACAAGACAAAAACGGATATTTAGCACAACTGCCATGCTAATTTCAGATTTGAAAAAACCCGGTTGCCAAAACAAGTTATGGTGTTTTAGGAAATACACCTGGACAGCGAACTACCAACCAAATGATAAATCAAATCAACTATATCAATTTTTTTTTTAATATATCACTTTCAGTTTGGTATTAGTTTTTTTATTGGTCACCCCGTCCCAGTCAAAACAATCAAGTTTGCTTATCCCATGGGACTTAATAGGGCGTATGTGCAAGTGCCATTCGCTCTCATATCAGTAGAGAACACAATAGACATAATCGGACAGCAACTTTATACGAACTTAATCGAAGAACAAAATCTTTCAGATACGAAGATATACGTGACCACCCCAGGACATTGCATTTAGGCGTGTGCAATGTGAAGTATTATCAAAGTACACTTAGCTTGCCAAGTAGCGCATAAAATTTATCCGAGGAGCGATTTTCTTTCCGAAGAATCACACCTGTTGACTCTTTAATTTACACGGATTCACCTACGCTAATCATGCTATTACATCTGACTGCTTTTCCGAATGTGAAATGACGAGAACGTAAGTGCCGTGCATTACGTGTAAATTCCCCGTCGAATCATGCTTATTAATCGATTCCCCAATATTTCAGTACCTTTCAAATCGCAAGAGTATATGAATGAATAAATATAACGAATTGAAATTTGATTTTAAATCATGTGATTTGTCTAGAATTTCAATATATTCGTCTTGCGAATTTTAACAACATACAATTCTCGAGAGTTCAACGTCTTTTGCTTCTAAATGGAGCGATTTTATAAGACTAATATTTTACCCCGGGGATTTTACAAACAACTTTTGATCATCTCCGTGCAAAGTTTTGAATTGCGGTATGTGGTTTTTATTCATTCTCCTTTATTCATTATTTGAAAAAAAAACTTTTTATAACTTATCTAATCTAAGAATCTAAGATTTACACTTTCTAAGAGTCCATGGATTTCAATAAATTAAAAATTGATACGTCATTAATCTTCTAATTCTTTCCTCTATTCTTTCTTGATAAAGTTATTTTGATAGAGTTTTATAAAGAACAAGAATTTTGGCCTCCTGCAATGTCTTTGAAGCACATGCATAGATTAACCAACGTGCCGATGCTTACAACAAAAACTTGCACTCCGACGGGAATGGTACAAACAAGCCAAAGTCGCTGATTTCCTCGGGATATCGCAGAGTACGGTCTGTAAAATCCTCAAACATCATTGAAAGGTGGATCATTTGAGGCCACAAAAACTCCAAGACGACCACATTTGACTATCATACGAGATGATCGCCGACTGCTTAATCTGTGCCGTAGAGCCCGAAAGATGCCAACGAGCCGTCTTCGTCGTTCGTGGAGAAGACACTATGGAATCAACGTTTCCCGCCAAACTTCGACATGGTTACCGAGCAAGACGAATGACCAAAGGTCCATGCCTAACCATTCACCACAGAGTTGCTCGACTTCGCTGGGCTAGGGAGCAGAGAAGAGTACAGCTCGGACACTGGTGAAATGTTATCCTTATGGACGAGAGCCGCTACATCCTTGACCATCAAGATGGAAGAAAAGGGTTTGTCGATTACGTACTGTATTTAGGAATCGACTCAAGATGGTGGCGGCTCAGTGATGGTATGGACCGCTATTCATTACGGAGGAAACACGTCACTGGTGGTGCCAGATGGAAACGTGAACACCGTGTAGCTGGACATTCTGGAAAACCACCGCCTGCCACCTGCAAGAGGGGATCATCCAAAAAAAGAAACGGCTGCAAGACGACAACGCCACGCCGCAGAGGGCCGCTGTAGTAAGACAATTTCTTGAGGCAGACGAGGTGAAGCAGATACCATAGCCTGCTTGCTCCCCTGATATGAACCCTATCGAGCCTGCCTGGGACGCCTTGCCGAGCTAACAATGACAGGGGCAATCTTCCTTCAAACTCTACAGGAGTTAGCTCAGCCTCTGACCAATGAGTGAGACGCTCTGCCTATTGACATCCTAAACAACCTTTGGACATTAAGCCGCAACATCTCGACGCTCTGATTCATGCCAAGAGCAGCCATTTTCAATATTAGTGACTGGTTGACATTTAAAACACTACTATTGAACATATCGATACATGAAATCACGCAAAATGTGTAAATCTGTAAAAATGACTGATGTGAAACAAATGTAACAAAATCCTTAAATCTGCTGTTCAAATACACCCGTTTCCTTTCAGGCTAAGGACACAGTTGTAAAGGGTTATTGTGCACTAAGTTTATGTTGGAAGAGACTGATCAATCAAATAGTGTGGCGATATACACTCTAGATATCATAAATAAATCATACTGAAAGAATCATTCTATAAAAGGTGGTAACAATATTTTATTCCAACTTTATGAGCAACAGTGTAATAATAGACATTTATATGGAGTTCTGCAGACAGCGCAGCGCCTCACCAAGCATAGTATTATGATTAAAGGCTTATCTAGTAGGTTAGGTGAGAAATGGCTATCGTTATGCACTAATTAAGACGTTGGGCGAAATTTCGTTTCCCCTTACGTTTTCTTTTGTATTGCACTTTTTTGGATAACAAATGATATGAGTATTAATTTATGCAAATTAATTGTAATCCTCTAGAATAACAAAGGATATGAATATTAATTAATTTAAATAATAATAAGTGCTCATTATAGCATAATGAATAATTAAATGTTCCCCTTAATCACCATTTAAATTATTATTATTATTATTATTAAAGCTTTCAAATTACGCTAATAAGTGCAAAAACAATTTGTAATAGCAGCGAAGATTCGCTCATATTAAAGCAATAGTCTCTTATTTGTAGTAACACAAGCCCTCACTTTCTCCGTGCCATTGAGATTGTGGCACGATTGCATTCGTTGTTTAGCTTTGAAAAGCATTGCACGATGTGCTTTGTTTCTGTGTTATCTCACACTATACAGCGACATGGGACATTTGGAACTCCATGTTCTAGATTCAGGCACTGATTCCGAGACTTTATCGAGCAAACGTGGTGTAAGAAGTGTTACGAGAACGTTTTGGTTTTTTTTTTAATATCAGCCATACAAGAAAGGTTACTTTCATGGAGTTGTTGGGTTTTTTTTTTATTTGCCTGCTTTAAAAAATGATTTTGGTGCCCTTGGTCAAGTGTGGTTGGTATGTATATGAAAAAAGTTACCGTAGGAGATTTTGGTGTAAAGTGATGGATCTTGCTGTTTTCATTTAATAGGGACCAGACAAGTCAGAAACTGAGGGGTGCAAATTTTGGACTGCTTGCCCCCTTCCTCAAGGGGGGACATGTTACTACAGAGAAAAAACTTATATTGAGTAAAATGCTTGTGTTTTAATGTACATTAACCTGTTCGTCGTCTTATAAGGATTAGAAAAAGTATATATTTCCCTAGGTTCCACCTTTAGTTAAAGCGCTTATAGCCCATGGTTCAAAGGTCATCCTGGGGTAAAAATTTTACCCAATGCTCAGATTTGTGTGAAAAACTTGTGATAATGTTGGTTGTATAATTGTCTCACAGGATCCAAAAATGTGTATTATTTTACAGGGTGTGGACATGTGGTTGGCTAATTACATAGCAAAATGTCCGCAAGGGTCTACGTGGTAATGGGGCGTCACCAGAAACTTTCCCCTGGTGTCGCAATGGTGATACAAAAAAATAATTAAAATGCACTTCAACAACATCGGAGCATTGACCCCAGAGTGACCTTGAACCCTTAGGCTAGCAGATTTCATGGGCTTCCCATGCACCCCCCTTAAGGTCCATGGACACGGCTGAGTAGACATTTTTAATGTCTTACATTTTCGTACCTAAAAGTTCCTGATCATATCGCAACACAGATTTTTAAAGTGAACTCGGGAGAGTGTTAAATTTCAAGGATAAATATACCCCAAACTGACAGGGCCTTCCCAATGGTTTCGCGTACGCGTATCAAGATGCTGAGTTGGATTTGACCCCGTTAATGACGTCAGAGTAAACAAGTTGTAAACACAGCTCACACGTGGGCTAACCGCAACGCACACTCCAGAATCTCTTCCTTGTCGGTTTTTTTCTGGGAACCGTTTGAATAAAGCTATTCTGTTCTGATTCTGCCTTGTAGTACGCCACCGCTGTGCAGCCGTCTGACAATAAGCGCATTATAATCGTAATTTAAGGCATCAAAATCAAGAAAAATTAGCCCATATGATACAACACGTACGACAAATATCACAAGAAGTTCCACTGATGTGTACGTAGGCAAGAAAACTGGGCCACGCGCACGTCCGGTCCACGATGACATCATGACGCGTATCGCGTATGTGTAGTACTCGGAATCCCGTCACTTCCGGGTCACGCTTGCCAGCGCGATAATCACTTTCATGTTGGAATTTCCTTTTGAAAGCTGTCCAAAAACACATGATATTATGCCCAATTTTAAAATATACGGTTTCTTCAAATACTGCTTATGCAGATTTTACATTGATACCAATAAAGACTATGAAGAACCATTTTTTGCTGTATTAAGTATGTTTAAAGCATGTCCATGGGGACCTTTAAAACGAATTCTACCATGATTTTTAGAATATCTATGACATCTACTTAAAGAATATTTTGATGTTACCAAAATCAATATGTCCACGGGGTCCGGTTGGCGGCCATCTGTGATTAAGAGGGATTTTAATCCAGATGGATTTATGATTCCGCTCCACTAATGGATTAAATTAACTCTCGGCGCCCCCCCCCACACCCCGCCCCGCCCCCCCCCCCTGGATAAAATACTTCTTTATGTTTGACCACTTTGAACCGTGACATATTCATCAAATTAATGGCAAATAAAAGGCCCAATTACTAATCTTTCCGGTTCTTGACGGCAGCTTGTAACTTGTTGGCACTTGACGTTTACTTCTGCAGTACAATAAAATTACTTTCAAATGTCTGAGGGAAAGATTCAGTCCATCGCTGAAATGTCAATGCTATTTTCGCCAGAGTCAATTCGTACAGCAGACAAAATAGTGTTTACTTTTTGTATTTGTATACGAAAGTGAAGGAGTTAACGTCAAATAGTGTAGTCGATTTACTTATAACTGTAGATATACAATATGTATCTAAAATTTAAACTAACAAACAAACAACATATCTATAGCTGGGAGAGATGAATGAAACGAAGGATGGATAAAACCAGAGATGGGAGATGATATATACAAGTTAGATAGCGTGTGAGTCTTGTCCATTTGCTATCAACGCACCTTTGCCGTGTGAGTAAAAAACACACCACTTTTACAATAAACAAAAACAAACTAATTCAAAAGTAAGAATTTTTGGAGTGTGAAGAAGGATAACAAGAAACACCGTTATTTGGTGTCCATTTGCACGGGAGAAGAATTACCGCCATTTTGTGAGAGAATTTAAAAATCTTGTCTGGTTCCATTGAGCCACACAAAGATTAGTCGTTTACATACATAAGTAACATGGTCTTCATAAGTGCTTTTGTAAACCTTTAGTTAAAGCGGTATAGCCCCATAATGTAGTCTAGAAGATTGTATGGGTTTCAATGCACCCCCCTTAAAACTAAATTCTAACATGATTTTAGAATCTCTACGCCATCTACTTCAAGAATTTTGATGTTACCAAAACAAATATTGTTCCCACGGGGTCCGTTTGGCGGCCATCTGGATTAGAGGGATTATCGCACAAAGTGGTAAATTTAGTTGAAAAGTATCTCAAATGAATTCGTCTCACCATAAGGAATCAGAAGAAAATATAAAGTTTGGTTAATCTGTGATTGTTCAGTTAAGAGATCTGGGTGTGAAAATGTGCTAAAGGTCATTGACCTTTTGATTGGTCATGTACAGGGGCCAAATTTTCAAAATGCATGGATCTGGACAAATTTGGTGTCAAATTGTAGCTATAAGCATGAGCATTCCAGAAAAGATAGTTTTGCACTATCTAGGATGTTTAATTAGGCGGCGGTAAAATCCGGTGTAAAGTTACTTTTATCAATATATATTGTTTGTATGGGAATTAGGGACTAATCCTCTCTTTCCTAACTGATGAACCAAAATGGAAGATTGAAATCATGGAAAATGTAACTTTCCCAGATGCTATTGCTCTACCAACAATTTGACACAACTTAAATTTTGTCAAGATTGAAGCATTTTGAAAATTTGGCCCCTGTACAATGACCAATCAAAAGGTCAATGACCTTTGTCACATTGTCGCCATATCTATCTAACTGACATCATAAGATAGTCAAAACTGCATATGTTCTGATTCCTTATGATGAGACGAATTCATTTGAGATGATACTTTTCAATAAATTGAAACACTTTGTGCGATTAATCCCTCTAATCAAAGATGGCCGCCAAACGGGACACCGTGGGGACAATATTTGATGTGGTTAACACATCATAATTCTTGAAGTAGATGTCGTAGAGATGATAAAAAATCATGTTAGAATTAGTTTCAGGGGCGTGCTGGGAACCCATAGAATCTGCTAGAACTATTATGGGGCTATACCGCTTTAATAAAGGTTTTACCAAAAGCACTTATGAAGACCATGTTACTTTATGTTATGAAACGACTAATCTTTTGGGCTCAAAATGGCCAGACAAGATTTTTAAAGTCTCTCAGCAAAAAATAGGCGTTAAGTTCTTCTTCCCCGTCGAAATGACATCAAATAAAGGTGTTCTTGTTTATCCTTATTAACACCCAAACAATTTTAAACTATTTGAATTAGTTGGTTGTCGTTTAGTAAAAGTTGTGTTTTTTACTCACACTGCAAGTGCGTTGATAGAAAATGGACAAGACTCAACAACGCTATTAACTTGTATTTCATTCTACCATCTCTGTTTATCCATCCGTGTTTCACCCCCCCCCCCCCTTTCCTCAGTCTCTCAGCTATAGAATTTTTGTGTTTGTTAGTTTTAAATTTAGATACATATAAGTTTCTATATCTACATTTATAAGTAAATCGATACATATTGACGTTAAACTCCTTCACTTCGTATACAAAATACAAAAGTAAACACATATTGATTAGCTATTTTCATGAATTGACTCTGGCGAAAGATAGCATTGACATTTCAGCGATGGACTGGAATCTTTCCCTCAGACATTTGAAGATATTTTATTGATGCCGAGGTGGTAAAACGTCAAGTGCCATTACAAGTTACAAGTGCCGTCAAGACCCCGGCAAAGATTAGTAATTGGCTTTAGTGCCAGTAAGTTGATGGATATGTCCACTGTTAAAAAGTTGTCAAACATAACGAGTATTTTAATGCCACGCCGATAGTTAACTTAAGTTAATCCAGTCGTGGAGCGGAATCATGAACATTTCGCGAGCGGGGAGGAGCACCTATTTTATACGATTTCCACAGTGGGCAAACATAAATTCCCAGTCATTCTGAACATATTCATCACTTTAACACTGCTTGCTTTCATGACAAAGTCACAGCTGAACGAAACTTCCTTTGCGTAATACAGAGGCAGATCCCCCACCTTGTTTACCCGTTTCTGCTCTATATTATAACGAGTCGAGTTCTTATACACCTCTGTAGGTTAACTATAACAGATATCATCTTGTCTGTTGGTCATACGTGAGAACATTTGTATTACTCATTAAATCTGTCTTTAATAGTGCGTTTTCGTTGTAAATTGTTTACGAGACGAGATCGAAATCGTTGTAAATTGTTTCATGAAAAAAATCAGCACGTTTTAGCCTTTATATTAATACCAAATTCATTAAATTTACAAAACATGTCCTGCCGCTTTAATAACTTACACTAACCTATAGAGTTTGCTGAAAAACATAAGTGTTCGCTACAGTGGGATAGTACAAATAGTACGCACTGTAAGTGGATAATAATATCACTCAAAAAGTGCCTTCCTTTTATTGGGTTTTCAGGTGATTCACATGGTCTATATAAATGTCCGCCAATGCGTGAAATAATAAAGGGAAATAACAGTAATGCTTACAATTTAGTTATCTTCCCTAGTACAAAATTACACAGAATAATTACTGAAAGCCCAAGTATATTTTAATGGCAGTATCAGTGATTTTCTAAATAAGAAAATCGGAAAAACATAATCAAAAATCGGACTTTTGCATGTCTGTAACAAGAACATGTATCCTAACATATCCTACAAGTGATAAAGCCAAAGGCATATTTTATTCATTGCTGTCCGTACGGACATTTACTACAACACCTAATTTAAATGAGATTAATATCTTTTAACACTGCTGTTTGCTCGATCCCTTTTCTATTCATTTTCCAGTTGGAAAAATAATTCTACAGACAAATCCTTCACTTTTGAAGCTACTCCTGAAAAAGTAATATATTTTTAATCTTTTGGGAACTACTGATTAATAGACGACAAGATATACTATTAAAGCGAGGTGTGTTTGAATACGCGCCAGTGCGTCATTTTCATCATCACGCGTGATATGGGATGACCCGATTTAAGTATATGAAGTTTACATCTTGATAGAATGACGTCGATCCCAAAACCCCATCTGTAAAGTTGGCGCCGGTATTTCAGTCCGTTTTGTTGTGAGAGCTACAAACGTGATTTTGCAAGCCAAATGAGGCACGTTTTTGCTTTTAACTTCCAAACCAAGCACCCGTTAGCCCTTAGATTTCACAGGTAAATGAGAAAAATAGTAGCTTTCTTCAGATACCCGAATTTTGACCATTTCTGGTAAAAATCTGGGATTTGGGGGACAAGGATATTAGTAATATAATCAGCAATATAATATATTGAAATAAATAAACATTCATGGACACCTTGGAGGTACCATTAGGCCGGAGTACGATGGAAGGATTGAAAGTATGCTTATAATTTCTAAGACAGTCATATAGTAATACATCCACCAAATCATACTCATAAAATACTTTTAACTTTAGAAACTTTATCGGTTGGCATTTTTCGCTGAATTGGGCTTATATGATAAATACGATTTTTAAATCTTATTTATCATGTAAGCCCAAAATATAACTTTTACAAAAAAAAATCGCTATGTTACAAAGGCATTAGGCAATACCTTGTCAATCCTTTTCGTTTTTGAAAACGAAACTGAATCCTAGTCTTCGCCTGCTTATGCCATTATGACTTTCATTACACATTTTTTGGCCATGTGTTTCAAAAGCGTTGATCTACACTGTTGCTCATAAAGTTGGAACAAAATTGTGTTTACTACTTTATTTTCCTGTAATGATTCTTACAGTGTGAGTTATTTATGATATCTAAGGTGTATATCGCCACTATACTTGATTGATCAGTCTCTTGTAAACATATCGCCATGAACTTAGTCCACAATTAACACTCTACGACCTGTGTCCTTAGCCTGTAAGGAAAAGTGGGTATTCGAACAGCAGATTTTAGGATTTTGTTACAATTCTTTCACATCAGTGATTTCATACATCGAAATGTTTAATAGTACTGTTTTAAATGTCAATCAGTCACTAATATCGAGTATGGCCACACCTGGCATGAATCAGTGCGACAAGACGTCGCGGCATACTATCCACAAGTGTGTTTATGATGTCAATGGGCAGAGCGTCCCACTCATCGGTCAGCGCCTGAGCTAACTCCTGCAGAGTTTTGAGGAACATTGTCATTTCTCTGTCATTGATGGCTCGGCCTAAGGCATCCCAGGCATGCTCGATAGGGTTCATATCAGGGGAGCAATTAGGCCATGGTATCTGTTCCACCCCCTCTGCTTCAAGAAATTTTCTCACTACCGCGGCCCTGTGCGGCGTGGCGTTGTCGTCTTGCAGCCGAAAATTGTTTGCATAAACCCTTCTTGCATGTTGCAGGCAATGGTTTTCCAAAATGTTCAGGTACACGATGGCGTTCATGTTTCCATCTGGCACCACCAGTGGCGTATTGTTTTCCATAATGAATAACGCCCCATACCATCACTGAGCTGCCACCAATTTGAGTCGATTCCTGAATACAGTCATCTCGAAGGTTCTCACCACGTTATCGACGAACCTTTTGTCTTCCATCTTGATGGTCAAGGATGTAACGGCTCTCGTCCATAAAGACAACATGTCGCCAGCGTCCGAGCTGTAATCTTCTGTGCTCCCTAGCCCAGCGAAGTCAATAAACTCAGTGGTGAACCGTTAGGCATGGGCATTTAGCCATTTGCCTTCGTCGGCAACCATGTTGAAGCAATCTGATTTACAGTGTGGTGAAAAACGTTGATTCCATAATGTTGTCTCCACAAACGACGACAGATTAAGCGATCCGCTATCATCTCGTCGGGTAGTTAATCGTGGTCGTCCTGGAGACTTTCGTCACCTCAAATGACCTACCTCTCGATGATGTCTAAGGATTTTACAGACCGTAATCTGCGATATCCCGAGGAAATCAGCGACTCAACCAACTCTGAAAAACGTGGCCTCATTGCACACAGGCTTGGAGCAGGGGAAAGGAACAAACAGCAGTCGTCTGGCCTTTTATAGCTCCCAACAAAACGCATTGTTACGTAATTCAAATTATGCATGGGTTCACTTCACCTGGGTAGTGGGGACTCATTATGTAACCGTTCACCTACTCTAATATGACTACCGAGGCTTTGAAATAGAAATACGTTTTAAGATTGGGTCTGAAAAAATATTCCAACTTTATGAGCAACAGTGTACTTGATCTTGGCTTGGAAAGGACACTAAATATCAATTTGTAGGTAAACTGGCTTAAATAGGGTTCTCTCATCTTGCTTAACAATCCTTTACCTGTTCTCACTTTTATTGTATATTGTGAGATATTATGATATGGTTATGCTTTGTGATGTTTTATTAATAGGTTCATTTAGCAACTTAGTTTTGTAGCTGTCTTGAATATTACACATTGAATATGCAAAACACAAAAACGCTATGTTGAGATTTATGAAAGATGCATGCTTGACAATTGCATTTGAGAATGCACTTTCTTATGTTTTCCCATTTGTAAGGTGTTATTTTAATATCTTTAATTTGGCCAATAAGAAGCATCTCAATTATTTTTCAGTGGACTCGATGGACGCCATAGAGAAGTTAGTGTCAACACGCAAAACGGCGTGCATGCACTTTTTACAACCCTTCTGCCATGTCATTAACAGACATATTGGCGATAAGTGGACCCAATACGAGCCTTGAAGTACGCCAACATTAACCAGCAATATATTAGGTGACTTCCATTTAGAATGACCTACATAATATAGTTTTATGGATAGTGTTCTGTATATCCCTAACGTCATAGAGGAAAATCGGAAGATCATCGCAAAAAAGGGAGCTAGCGATATCTTTCTTGTTAGGTCTAGGGCAAATTTCTCCCAACCAAATCAAAGGCAGGGGTTCGCTCCGTTACTTTTCTTAAATGCAGTAAACGTCTGGCAATCTA
The DNA here is from genome assembly GCA_023653785.1 of Ophioderma brevispina. Lineage (NCBI taxonomy): Eukaryota > Metazoa > Echinodermata > Ophiuroidea > Amphilepidida > Ophiodermatidae > Ophioderma > Ophioderma brevispina. Next base: position 12,217 of record JAMKCH010027558.1, read on the forward strand.
ACAATCACCGCAAAAAGGTGAGGTAGCGGCATTTTGGTTGTTAGATCTAGAATCATTTTCGCACTAACTCAAGACAGGTGTCCGCTCCGTGATTTTTTGTCAGGTGGGTTTTGAAGATTTTTTCACAATTGGTATTTTTTATGGTTGTAAAGCTTGTATATACATTAGCACTCGCCTGGAATCATTAAGCCCACATCATCAAGGTAATGGGTAAACAGAACGATTTTATAATTAAAGACTCCGGCGACATTAATTCAGCAGACAACTAGGCACAAGACAAGAACAGAGACAAGGGACAGGGATAAGGGACAAAACAACACCGAACTAGCAAGCAAACAGGGCAAAGACTTTCATGATGTGAGTCTCGCTGATGTATATGTCATTAGGGTATAAAACAATGGTGACGATGACCATCATGCCTATGGTGCTTTGTTGAAAGATTTGACGATATCTCATCATGTAGTTTCATTTTCTCCCTCAATAACGTATAATAATCAATGAATCATTGACATGTGAGAACGAGGTAAAATGGCCTGCCCTAAAGCAGAACTAATGTCTGGATTGCCTGTGTTGATATAGGTGTCTCTTGAAATTATAGCTTCATAGAGAAGTCCTTCCTGACCTTGACCAGCATTATTAATACACATTAGAAAATGATACCTGTGTGTTTCTCGATCACCCCTTCGTGTGGTATTTACTTTCATAAAAGCTGTCTTCATGTCATCTTGTCATTCATAATATTTATAATGCCACGGGAATTTTTAAACAAAGGTTAAAAAAAGTTTACAACATATACTTACGAAAGTGGTAGCGTTTAACTAATTTGTTGTACAACAGTTATAGTACCCTCAAATTTGTGATTAAAAGTATTATTTTCTCAATTTTATTTGAGAAAAGATTTCTCACGGGAAAAGTACTTTGTTTATGATAAAAAGAGAGCAGGGGATTCCCAAGTGCTATGTTGAGATCAGACCAGGTATTGTTTACTAGATAGATTGCACAAGAGGAGAAATGGGATTTCCCAAGATGTAAATTATAAACTGAGTCAACTTGTTTATGCATTGAGATCAAAAACAGATTGCAAGATTCGGGGATTCCCCTTGAAGTTATAATTGTGAGATGATGCAATGTAGATGATGTAATTTATGTGAAATCCAATTGGTCAGCTAGTGCAAGCTAATGTTTATGCATTATGCGGTGGTAATGTCTATTTTAAGACTTGGGAACTTTGTGAAATGATTGTATAAAGCAGAGTTGCAAGAGGTTAGATTTGCCAGCAGCCACCAGTAACAAGTAGCTAGAATACAGTTGTTGAAGAAAGACTCTCCAAATCATTGGTTGAATTTACTCCTTATTATGAGGAAAACGCCTACGTGCAAATCCATCCCAGACATAGGTATGTGCTTGCCATCTACGCAACCGTTAAGCCAAGCATCAGCTTAATTTAACCTGGTCTGGAACATCCTTGGAGCACTACGAGAACCTGTCATCTTAGGAGTCACCTAGAACCCACATTAAGAAAATGAAGAGTAAAGTATGTTCACACAATAACCTTTTGAACAAACTAATTGTCAGGAGATAGGGTGCTCGCCAACATACCTTAATATCGACGACACTGACCATGTGCTACTCATGTGCAGAGTATGCCTACCTTGTATCAAAACTTCGTCCAACACCAACTGAGAATGTATATATCATAGCAGGAATTGCTGCATCAGATATCTATTGAAGTGTACCAAGCATGCAAGAATGTCAAGAATCCAATGTGAATCACCCTATATGTCTGGGCAGAGATCAGCTGCCAAACGCCTTAACCCTCGTCTTACAAACGGGGAGTGGGAGTTACCCCCTAGTGAACTTTGCTCCGGCTTGCGTAAAAAAGCTTCGGGGTAATCATTTTTTCATCCTTTCCGGTTTTTGTAGCGAAAAAAGGAAGCACTTCCACCGGGATTTGGGTATGCTTGAAAGTCGAAGGGTGCGGGGGGTCGGTTGCCAAGAATATTTTGTGGTACATTTTTTAAATTATTATGTCGCAAAATCTGATGCCTATTTTTGGTGGGGAATGCTATAAATAAATATTGCCGAATCCCGGACTTTATTACGTCACTGTGACGCCATACTTGGTATGTTACTACTTACTCTGGTATCAATGGAAGAGGAGGACCATAGTTATCCAATGGTATCAAAATCATAAGCATTATGTGCTTCTCTAATATTCTTTGAATATGGAAACGATCGGGTGCTGCTTGGAGTATCAACGTATTTTGGTATATACTTGTTGTATTTATCTGTTTTTTTTGGGGGGGAGGGGCGTGGATGAAGGTTTCAATCAACCTTGAATGCTAACCTTGCTGTAATTATACTCAAACATATACAGAAGTGGGAAACCATATAAGGATCATGACAAGTTGACCGGGGGGGGGGCATCTTACGTAAACCTTTCCTCTAGCGAATGCAGACCTAAATTAAACGATCCGGAAGCGTTATCACGAATTTGGTTAAGATGCATACTGGTTCCTTTATTTTATGTTTATCATATATCATATCTGTTGTAAAAACGGTAAAAAGGATAAAAGTCTCTTAGCAGATTATGAGGAAAAAGGTGGTAAGCATCGGAAACGTCCGAGCTAGAGGTCAATTAAAGCATATTGCAAAGCACCTCCCCCTTCCCTTTTTCACAAAACACCTTTATAATTATAATTATTTTATCGCCCAAGCACTGGTCAATAAATCGTGATCTATGCTGTCAACAAGCAATCTAGCATGAAGAGAGACACACCTTCCAGCAATCAACTTACCTTGTACGCACGTCAGCGCATCATCCACCTCAATTAGAGCTGGTTAAAATCTCTTGTGTTTCAGTTTGCAATTTCAGCCAAACGCCCTGCGGCAAGTACATTGTAACTATATTCGACGAGGATGTCATCTTTTACATACTAATGTGTGCCCTTCTAATACAATTATAACGAATTGTCTAAGAAATAGTTCTGACACGTTGCATTATTCTGACAAAAGCTATACTTATTTTAGGTACTTATGTATTCTTATAATGGAGTATTTATGTGTATTTACGTGTAGACTGTGCTTGTGTGCGCAGTGTGCGTGTTTATGTGTGTGTTCAAAGATTGGTAGAAAGGATTGTATGGTAGATTATAGGTCTACACAAGAAAAACACCAATACGTGGATCCTGGGTTTTCCTCCCGGAAATCATTTGTTACCGAAATTCCTATCCACAATGCACCCAACGATGTATGAGTAGATAAATAAATAGCGCTATATATTCTATGGTGTTTTGGTTCATTCCGGTCATTTTCTGTCATAATGTGCGAAAACCGTTTGCTGTACAAAATTTCCACCAGTAACGAGTATTCTTTGATTGCCTTGTAATTTTTGGGCCACAAAATGTGCGAGTAGTTGAAAGGAGGCGCACTAAACCGCGAGCGTGCATGGAGTGTTGCATAATCTACTCGTACATCGTTGGTGCATTTGGGGATCGGAATTTCGGTTAAAAAATGATTTCCGGTAGGATACCAAGGATCACGTATTTTGTGTAATAATAATGCGAGTCTTTGTGTATGCGTGGATAGTGTATGCACAACGTGTATGTGGCATGTGAGCATAGCACAAGTGTATGTGGGATGTGCGCTCGCGCGCTGCGTGTGTGTGTGTGTGTGGTGTGTGGGTGTGTGGTCTATATATGTGCTTACCTACACCTTAATTGCGGGACCGGTGATATACATACCCACCAATGAGTGTGGTTACCGTCACTTTTTATGTGGTACCGGCACCCGGTTACCACAATATAATTTGCACTTCTTTAACTTCAAATGCGGTTTATATTCATTCTTAGCTTTTTTCAACAAAATATTCCCGGTCCCACAATTAAGGTGTGTTTTCGGTCTCTTTGTGTTTTGACTATCCAAACCACAACACACACTTGGTTAAGTCCTGCCAAAGCAGCTCCTTTCCATTACGCGCCTCTTACAATGCTCAACAATTATGGTTTTCTGCTCTATCTAGTAAGTCATGCAATTTTTACAGCAATCTTATCAATAAATATGATTTTAATTGAGTGGGATCATTTAACCTATCTAACGGGGTGGAGGGGGTAACGAGAATTCGTCAGAGTTAAACGTCATAAAGGTTGCATCTCATGTCAGCAAAAATGTCAATTTCCAAAGCACACAGTGTAGAATAGTGGAAATGTTTTTTTCTTCAAGAGGAAAAAAGTTCCGAATGTCCGAATTTTTCACGCGGTCTTAGTCCGGCAAATGTAAGGGCTGTGTAATAACTACAAAAAAAAATAGAACATTAATTACACAGAAATCAGAACCATGTGCTCGGCATCTATTAAATAATCTCTGTTGATCAGCACTCTATTCATCAAATACACATACTTACAACGCACCTAATACCAAAGATTCCTATACACACCCCAATATAGGGCGGTACCTAAATCAATGTGTGCAGTGCGCGCATATGTGTGTTCTTAGTCGAAACAAGTGAAACAGGTGAGTAAAAAAAGGGATAGCATAGAACTACACAGTGCTATCTAACAACGTAATACACAACATTTTGTTGTTCAAGCGGTTACCACAATTCAAGGTACCACAATTGTTGATGTAAACCTGGTTCATACCGAGTAAAACTAATGTTTTTTTTGTAGGTGAGTATGTGTGTCCTTGTGTGTGTGCATGCGTACAAATGAAAGCCTACTTTTTTTACTAGCGGGTAAACAAACGCGTGATTACCGGTTGGACCAGGAAAAATTTTAGTAGCGTAAATTACACTTTTTTCAGAAATCGCTAATAGTGCAAAAATTTATACGGAAAAGCTGTAATCAATTTAGAAATCTGTTATTAAAGAAAAGTATGTGAACAACAACTCTGACAATCTAATTTCTGAATAGTAAGGTATCGAGATAAGCCAAGAAATTATATTTATTGATATAATAAACAGTGAATTTTCTCAACAAAGTCTATGGGAGGAGTAATGTGGTTGTAAACCCGGAAGAGGGAGGTGGGGGGGGGGGAGTAACACTGAATATATAGTTCCGGCCAAAAATGTGGGATTACAAGTACTCTTTTTCAAAAACAATTAATGCGCCGGCATGTTTTAGGCGATATCTTGTCGACTACTATATGGACTTAGAAAGTAAAATGTGTCAAATGAAAGCTCTGAATTTCTGCTTTGATATATATAGTTGAAAGCGGCAAGTTCGGTATTTTTCAAACACAAAATCATAGGGAACTACAGTATTTCGGAGGGGACTCCAAGGGCAGTAGGAAAGGTCCCACAAGCAAATGTGTCGTGCTAACTATTGCTGTGGGCCAAAAAAATCTCTAAAAAACACAGGTTCGGACAAAAGCAAGTTTTTAGTCATTTAATGTTCAAGTATACTATGGGGTGATTAATTTTGTCTTTTTAAAAAAAAGTACAATAATGCATTAACATTATCGATTAAAAAAGGAATGTGATTTGTGTTGACAATTGTGCTGAGGTTGTGTTCTGAAATCCCAATGTTGTGAGACCTGTTACTGATTTCACATCTGTCCATCGACTGACTGCTGATTGCTTGTTGCTTACTTACAATGATGGGTATGGCACTCATTCATTATTGTTAGAATTAGAAGTACTACTCTAGAATTCATAACACATCGTGTTCAGACTATTTGAGGACTCTAAACCAGAAGCCTGAGTAAATTTTCGTAGGGATAAAAAAAAACGCCTGGCCAATGGTGCCAGAAATCGGCTATATAGCCATTAGGCCACTACAGCACCTATTCGCTGTTGCACGAGACAATAACGCAATGGCAATGAATTCAGGCACCTATTTTCGCACGCGCCACGTAGGTGCAGGCTTTTGTGCATGGCCGAAGCCAGCGTTTAAGTCAACCGCTTGCGGTCCAATGCTGAGACCACCAAATATCGTGCGCAGGGGGGCAGGACAACGATCTGATCGATTGGGCATTTGTGATTTCCAAAACGGTAATGTGGATTCTTAAGTGCATTTTCTATGGAGCCCTCGGTGCCAGTGCCATTACAAAATCTCCTCTCAAACCTACGTTCAATAAATCTTAGTAATATCATAATAATTTTGGAAATAATTGACTTCAAAATCCGTCAAGGTTAGTGGATTAACACCATTGCAAACAGTGTAATTTTCCAATAATGGCCATTAGATTTAAATCTTTGTGACCAGCTTTAGCCTTAATAAAGTCTTTGCCCAATTGGTGTAAAAGCGCCCTCATACTGTTAGGTCTTTCCTGATACTCACCATTAACACTTTAGTGCCTTAGGCGTTCTCACTCCTGTTGGTTCCTAAGGGGGGGGGGGGGCGCAGGACCCTTTTAAAAACACCTAACCCCAAACTAACACTTACTCTTAACCCTGATCCTATCTCTTAATCTATATTTGACTCTTAACATAAAATCCTAATCTTACTTTTTACTATGAGCACCAACTCTTATCTAACTCTTACTCTAACAACTCTCAACCTAACTTTATCTAACTCTTACCCCTAAACCTAACTCTTATCTAACTCTTACCCCTAACCTAACTCTTAATCTAACTCTTACACCTAAACCTAACTCTAATCTAACTCTTACTCTAACAACATAAACTAACTCTTAATCTAACTCTTGCACCTAAACCTAACTCTTAATCTAACTCTTGCCCCTAACCTAACTCTTAATCTAACTCTTTTCTTAAACCTTACTCTTAATCTAACTCTTATTCTGAACCCTAAACCTATATTCATTCAACTCTCCTATTGACCCTAAACCTAATTATACTCAAACGCTAAAACCTAATTGTAACACTAACCCTTACCCTTACACCTAAACCTAACTCTTAATCTAACTCTTGCCCCTAAACCTAACTCTTAATCGAACTCTTACCCCTAAACCTAACTCTTAATCTAACTCTTGCCCCTAAACCTAGCTCTTAATCTAACTCTTGCACCTAAACCTACTCTTAATCTAACTCTTACACCTAACCTAACTCTTAATCTAACTCTTGCCCCTAAACCTAACGCTTATCTAACTCTTGCCCCTAACCTAACTCTTAATCTAACTCTTGCCCCTAAACCTAACTCTTATCTACTCTTGCCCCTAAACCTACTCTAAATCTATATTGTACCTAAACCTAACTCTTAATCTAACTCTTACCCTAAACCTAACTCTTATCTAACTCTTGCCCCTAAACCTAGCTCTTAATCTAACTCTTGCACCTAAACCTAACTCTTAATCTAACTCTTACACCTAAACCTAACTCTTAATCTAACTTCTTGCCCCTAAACCTAACTCTTAATCTACTCTTACCCCTAAACCTACTCTTAATCTAACTCTTACACCTAAACCTACTCTTAATCTAACTCTTACACCTAAACCTAACTCTTAATCTAACTCTGCCCCTAAACCTAACTCTTACCCTAAACCTAATCTTAATCTAACTCTTGCCCCTAAACCTAACTCTTAATCTAACTCTTACCCCTAAACCTAGCTCTTAATCTAACTCTTGCCCCTAAACCTAACTCTTAATCAACTCTTACCCCTAAACCTACTCTTATCTAACTCTTGCCCCTAAACCTAACTCTTAATCTAACTCTTTTCTTAAACCTTACTCTTAATCTAACTCTTATTCTTACCCTAAACCTATATTCATCTAACTCTCCTATTGACCCTAAACCTAATTCTTACCACCGCTAAACCTAGCTTGTAACACTAACCCTTACCCTTACACCTAAACCTAACTCTTAATCTAACTCTTGCCCCTAACCTAACTCTTATCTAACTCTTGTACCTAAACCTAACTCTTAATCTAACTCTTGGCCCCTAAACCAACTCTTAATCTAACTCTTAATCTAACTCTTACCCCTAAACCTAACTCTTAATCTAACTCTGCCCCTAAACCTAGCTCTTAATCTAACTCTTGCACCTAAACCTAACTCTTAATCAACTCTTACCCCTAAAAACCGTAACTCTTAATCTAACTCTTACACCTAAACCTAACTCTTAATCTAAACTCTTGCCCCTAAAACCTAACTCTTAATCTAACTCTTGCCCCTACACCTAACTCTTATCTAACTCTTACCCCTAAACCTAGCTCTTAATCTAACTCTTGCACCTAAACCTAACTCTTAATCTAACTCTGCCCCTAAACCTAACTCTTATCTAACTCTTACCCTAAACCTAACTCTTAATCTAACTCTTGCACCTAAACCTAACTCTTAATCTAACTCCT
>JAMKCH010027559.1:0-56200 GCA_023653785.1 Ophioderma brevispina
GTCATGGGTCAAAGGTCAAATGAGGTAAAAAATATGGTAAAAAATAGGGTTAAATTGCTATAAACCTTGTCAACACGATATCTTTTGATCTAAGCAAGTATGGGTGTCCATCTTTCCACCATATATGTTGCTTAAGTAGGCGGCAGATGAGTTCGGAGATGGGTCATGTTGCATGGGTCAAAGGTCAAATGTGGTCAAAAATTCATATAAACCTTGTCAATTGTGGTAGGATAATGAAACTTGGTGGGTGTGCTCAACATTCGGTGCCGAAAATTTTGAAGGTCATTTCAAGGTCATGTGAGGTCATTCAAGGTCAAATCCCTAAGCATGTGGTAGGATGATGAAACTTGGTGGGTGCAGTCAATATTCAGTGCCGAAAATTTTGAAGGTCATTTCAAGGTCATGCGGGGTCATCTAAGGTCAAATCTCTGAACATGTGGTAGGATGATGAAACTTGGTGGGTGTGCTCAACATTCGGTGCCAAAAATTTTGAAGGTCATTTCAAGGTCATGTGAGGTCATTCAAGGTCAAATCCCTAAACATGTGGTAGGATGATTAAAACTTGGTGGGTGCAGTCAATATTCAGTGCCAAAAATTTTGAAGGTCATTTCAAGGTCATGCGGGGTCATCCAAGGTCAAATCTCTGAACATGTGGTAGGATGATGAAACTTGGTGGTTGTGCTCAACATTCGGTGCCAAAAAATTTGAAGGTCATTTCAAGGTCATGTGGGGTCATTCAAGGTCAAATCACTATGCATGGTTGTATGGTCATGAAACCAAGGTCATCTGGGGGTCATCCAAATTAATTGAAACTGCTATGGTAGGAGCCTCTCTGGTTTCCATGACAACTTTGTGGTTCGAGAACCGCCTTGTTTATTTTCAATATTTCCGCAACTTAATTTAATTTCAGCCCAATTCAAAGCATTTTAGGGCGGTTTTACGCTGTTTTTCAGGAATTTTTACCAAATTCAGGATTTTTCCACAAAGCTCAATAACACCCCTGAAGAAGCTAGTGGCAGAGGAGAGTAGGAGGGTTGGGTTAAGGATGGAGGATGCTTTGAATCGGGTGAAGTGGAGAGAGGGAGTAAGAGCGGTTGCTGCGAGTGTAAGGTGACTCTGGCCACCCCCATTTTACAGGGACAAAACTGGATTTAAAACATTTGATTTACTACTACTACTACTACTACAAAAAAAAAAAAAAAAAAAAGGTCATTCAAGGTCAAATCACTATGCATGGTTGTATGGTCATGAAACCAAGGTCATCTGGGGGTCATCCAAATTAATTGAAACTGCTATGGTAGGAGCCTCTCTGGTTTCCATGACAACCTCCCTAAGTTATGTTACTTTTCCTCCTACCGCGACGAGCGGGGGACCTTTGTGGTTCGAGAACCGCCTTGTTTATTTTCAAAATTTCCGCAACTTAATTTAATTTCAGCCCAATTCAAAGCATTTTAGGGCGGTTTTACGCTGTTTTTCAGGAATTTTTACCAAATTCAGGATTTTTCCACAAAGCTCAATAACACCCCTGAAGAAGCTAGTGGCAGAGGAGAGTAGGAGGGTTGGGTTAAGGATGGAGGATGCTTTGAATCGGGTGAAGTGGAGAGAGGGAGTAAGAGCGGTTGCTGCGAGTGTAAGGTGACTCTGGCCACCCCCATTTTACAGGGACAAAACTGGATTTAAAACATTTGATTTACTACTACTACTACTACTACAGCTGTCCTTTTGACCCTATTGCACAAGAGAAAATACCTCAGCATTGTAGCCTGTATTGCTATGACCATTGGGAAAATTTTCCATGCAATACTACTCTGGCAATTTTGGGCTGATGGTACATTGTATTATGATGTTGCCACACCATCATCTCTGCTCATTTTGTTATTTGCATTACAGGTATTGGCGGATTCATCGCAAGGACACGCAAACCGGGTGGCCTGGCTGCCCAATCCAGACTTATCAGCAGGAGTTTATCTGACGGAGCTGTGAGTATATCTAGGGAAGGCATTGAGGTCAATGCAGACGGCAGTTTACAGGGTTCTGTGGCGGATCTTATGGCTGAGACGGAGAAGATGAGAAAGAGGCGGAGGCCGCGCAAGAAGAGTAATCTAGAAGCCCAGTTTCCATCATATATACAGGTGAGAATTGGATTTGTGAACAATTTTTAAGTGTTGTGTGATTGCAAGAACGTACCTTAGGTGCACAACAGAGTATCTTTGACCTGTTGGCAAATGTTAATTTTCCAAGTCAATGGAATATGAGGTTTCGTGGGTGACTGAACTTTCTGAAGAGCCCCTAATGTAAGCAGGGGTCGCGCTAAGTTGCGTTTCTACGTCCAGGACGCCTATATTTTATTTCGGACGCACAAAATAAAAAATTAGACTAGCTATTGCGTCCGTACGGACGCACAAAAATCGATGTTTACATCAAACACAAACGGCTGTTTCATAAGATTGCGTTCGTAATTTGTGGATAATGAATCAGAAAAAAATGTAAGAACGTAACGCTAGCCAGTTCGTTCGTTCGTTCGTTCGTTCGTGCAAGTCCAAAATCACAGTGGAAGATCCGTCTTTAACCAGCTGATAGTTTCATCATCCAGGTTGATCAGGCCTGGAATTCCTCTTGGGGACTTGTAAACCTCACAGTCATCTATGATGTGGCTAATGGTTTGTGGCTCTCCACAATCGCAGTATACCATTGTATATAGGAGCCACGCGCCAATGCCATTACTTCCAAATTTAAAAGTGTACTTTAACCAAATTCATATTTGCATTATGAAAGGAGACGGGCGAGGGCATTTAGGTCACTTCATTCTGAAGAACACATTAATGCATGTTTCAGGTGCTTTTTAGGCATTACATGTGAACAAATTAATTAAATCTGAGGACTACGTGTGCTCAAATCCATAAGAAATACAATGTACATGTCTCTCTGCTATTGCTAGCCGTGGACAAAGTTGGTTTGCATCAATTTTAGGGAAAGAGTTATTGTTTGGTTATTTTCTCACCGTTTTCTTTCTTGTTTTCACCATATATTCATAAAAGCACATATTTTCTTAATATAAAGCTAAAAGGAGGATAAGAATTGATTAAGTAAGCAAAAATGGCCGTTTCTGGAGGGTAACGTTCTTTCTGAGACACCCTGTAAATTAATGTCGAAGGATGTGATTGTGATGATGGCTCCCGGCTATACCGAAATGGGAGGTAGAATTTCCCTCCCTGGTTGTACTACGACGTAGACAAGTCGGCGATTTTCTGCAAAGTATGTTGATTTGCAACGAGAAAGTGCACTGACTGAGCATTTTACCGATAAAAGTTAACTTATTGAGTTGAATGTGGTCATTCTTTATTTTAGAAATTATTACAGATAAATCATTCACATGTACATTTATTATCAGTTAGAGTGAAACATCAGCTGAGGTAACAAACAACAATTTCTGTTTACAAAAAGTGTAAAAATATCATTAAACTAGTTTATCTTATAGACTACTTTAGGAACAATTTTCAAACTTCAGGACTGGTAGGTAAATATAGCTGAAAGATTAGGTGGTACTAACCATACACTGGAGTGCAAATGCCGGCCCCCCATAGTGACAAAATCTAATGTTATACGCTTAATTCAAGTATGTCAAAGTGGACCGCACCACTCTGGACCCCCAAAATTCAGTACGGACCCCCAAATTTTGGAATTCAAGGTAGCTAAGGGGTCCACTGGACTCCTTGTTTTAAAACCTAGCGCTACCCCTGAATGTAAGACTAGACATGTTGAGTACTTAAAGGAGAACCCGTACAACGAATAATATTAAACAATATACACTATAAAATAATTATTGACCACATATCGAGTGGTTTCATAGAAAAACGGAATTATATAACCCTAACAATGAATTAAAACCATCTGGTCTGACCATGTGCTATTTAAAAATCGCGCTAGTGTATAACGTGTTATGCGATACGACTGGTACGTTTAGGTCATACATGCCATAGGAAATACACATTATGAAAGCATCATGTGTGAAGATGTATGACGCTACTGTGCCGTCCGTATCGCATAACACAAATACACATCCCATATACAGTAGCGCGAATTTCAAATAGCGCATGGTCAGACAAAATGTTTTTAATCCGTTTTATGGTTAGTATAATTCCGTTTTCCCATGAAACTACTCCATACGTGTTCAATAATTGTTTTTATAGCCTATATTGTGTAAGTTATTCTTGATAAAGGTTCTCCTTTAATTAAACTTGAGTGTCAAGGCAAATCCTATATTGACCAGGGCATTTTGAATATCCAAAGAATTTAAAGAAACCTTAAATTTGTTCTTTGGCATAGCTTGGGATATGATTTCCGGTGGTAAGGATATAGAATGGTGCTGCCCATTCCTCAAACACTTACATCCAGAGGGGATGAAAATTTGCATGAAGAAAACTAATTTGGTTCTGATCCAGTCAGATCTTACTCTCTTGAAACAGTCTTTCAAATGACTGTGTTGAAATGTATGTTGTATGTGTGAACAAATTTGACTTTCACTACTTAGAGGATGTACATAATTGATCTAAGGGGCATTTAAGGGTAGTGTCAACCCTAGTGCTTTTGTTTTCACACGAATTTCGGATTTTTGCACCATTTTAAACATCAGCCTGTGTTCTATTGTTACCAACAAAGGTTATCCACTGCAGACAATCCTGAGCTGTATTTTTTGCAGATTTAAAACAACTATTTGACCATTTCAAGTCACAAAAACCGCATAGTCTTAACGGTGGGAATTTAAGCACATTTTACGCTGTCAGTCGCAAGGCGCAGCATCGCGTCGCGCGGTGAATTTTACTGCGTAATGAAGCGTGCGCGTGTTTAATGTACTTTTGCGCGAACGCATCTTGAAAAAACGAAAAATAATATTTGAAAATGTAAACAAAGCGCTAATTTAGACCAGATGAAATTTCAATTTCTTCTGATTTCTGGAGTTAGAGACAAAGGATGTTTGATTCAATAAAAAAAAAAAAAAAAAAAAAATGTTTTTAATCCGTTTTATGGTTAGTATAATTCCGTTTTCCCATGAAACTACTCCATACGTGTTCAATAATTGTTTTTATAGCCTATATTGTGTAAGTTATTCTTGATAAAGGTTCTCCTTTAATTAAACTTGAGTGTCAAGGCAAATCCTATATTGACCAGGGCATTTTGAATATCCAAAGAATTTAAAGAAACCTTAAATTTGTTCTTTGGCATAGCTTGGGATATGATTTCCGGTGGTAAGGATATAGAATGGTGCTGCCCATTCCTCAAACACTTACATCCAGAGGGGATGAAAATTTGCATGAAGAAAACTAATTTGGTTCTGATCCAGTCCGATCTTACTCTCTTGAAACCGTCTTTCAAATGACTGTGTTGAAATGTATGTTGTATGTGTGAACAAATTTGACTTTCACTACTTAGAGGATGTACATAATTGATCTAAGGGGCATTTAATTAGTCGATTCAGTGCTCCCTCAAAGACTGCGCCCAGGGTATGTGCCCCTCAGGTGCTCCCATGCATGTTTTCATTAGCTGTGCTTGTGGTCAACTGTTGTACAATTTTTATGTGATAATGACCAATGTGGGCACAGAAATAACAATATCCTTTGCGCAACTTTGCGGTATTGAGTCAACGGTCAATGATGTCAAGTAATAAATAGCAACGAGTAGGTTTCTTGAGAGATATAATTGTTGTTGGCAGTGTGCATGTACATATGCGTGAGTGTGTGTTCGCTTTTGCCAGGTCTTTCAATTCAAAAATTAAACCTACTGTAAAATATGAATTTTCAGGAGGCATTTTTTGGGAAGTCTTTACTGGAGACCAGCAAAGAGAAGAGAGATGGTCTTGAGATATCGGACGAGGAGAGCAGACCACCGTCTGTCACACAGCAGCCTAAGGGTTCAGAGTTAGTCAAGTCTAGCCAACCTAAACCGGCTGGGGAAACTGCGCAGCATAATGCGGCACAGGTGGGTAAAAGGCTTGGGGATGGTGACGAAATATAAGACGGGATATTTCTTTTTGTGCGTTTGTGTGACTGTGTATGTGTAAGGTAAATTACAACATTGTTAAGATACCGAGAAGTAAAGAATTTGGATGAGAGTAAAATACATTAATAAAATACGTAGATCTGATGGTATTGTTTTTCATTTGTAAAAGAAGAAACAAATTTGGGTAGGGGTAATTGCCATTCTGCCAAGCTTGTTCTATTTACATAGGACTAAATTTGCATGGTTGGGCATTTGCCCAGCAGCTGCTAATATATAACCCAAGAGCCTAAGGCTGGGATTCTCAAATGGAATCAAACTTTAGACCTGGGTTTAAACCAGTCTTACTCCTACACGAGTGAACTTTTTTCCTTTCAACATACTTTGAAAGTTGAAAATAATGGGTGAGAAAATTCCTTATGGATGGGCCATTCCAGCCCATCCATAAGGAATTTTCTAACCTGTTACAGCAAACCTTTTAGAGATTCTTCAAAGGAAAAAGATCCACTCATGTAGGACTAACCTGGTTTAAATCCAGGTCTAAAGTTAGACTCCCTTTTAGAATACCAGCCTAAAAGTTTCTCTTTATTTTACTTTTTCTAGGGCCCAAAACAGAACTCGGAAGGAGCTGAGGTTACCACCAACCCTGATGACCCACTCAATTTCCTGCCCCAAGATGAACTGCTGGGGATGTTAATGGGTGATGGATTAGGCAAAAATGGCGATCGTAAGTGATCACAATTCTGGTTTCAGTTACATTATGCATTGTCGTTTGTTTAGAAAAAGCATGCTATACTGTGGCTCATTTCTTGGACATGTTACTAAGTACACCCGCTTCCCTGCCAAAACAATGCACCATTGGATTGCACGTCAGGTGCAATTCACGTAAGAGATATGCGCGCGTATGTCATGTCCAAGAAATAATGAGCCAGAGTATATAAATTAAACTGCTGTTACAGAGGGCATGATAAAACCTGAAACAAAGTCTTTAACCATGTTCAACAGTGTCAAAGGTATACAACCATTGAATCAATAATGGTGGGTTTATGCTATACCAGTAGAGGTCGACAGATGCTAGATTTTTGGATAAGCTTTTCGTGCAATGTCTATGTCTCTGCACTCGGTCAAGGAGGATTAAAATAAGGAGATGACACTTGTGGACGGACGGTGGTCCCTGGGCCTTGCTTTACAGGGGGCGCTATAACGACTCGGGTTAGATTTTAAGGGGGTGGGACACAGCACTAAAAAGTCAAAGTAAAACTCGGGGATAACAATACATAGGCGATAATCTTGAAGACTATTTAGATTTAAAACGTGAAATTGGTTTTATATGAAAGCTGTGAATTTCTGAATTGCTATAATATAAGATATACGGTGAATTAAGTTATTTTCACAAAAACAAATAGTAGAGAACTACACTATTTCCAGGGGATTTCAATTGAAGGGACCCGAATTGTAGACTGCAAGTGCTGTAGCAAATATATAACCTTGATTCATAAAAAAATAGATTAAATAAATCTAAAGAGCATTAAAGGAGCTAAATTTTGATAATCATACCAAATTTGACCTTGAAATAACTGAAATAGGCGCATTTGAAAAACAAAATAATTAACATTATGAAACATTCAGTGTACCAACCCCTTAAACTGGTGTGGGCCTATGTTCATCTGGGGGCGCTATATATAGCCGAGTCGTGCAATGCGAAGTTTGTTATTGTTGTAGTTACAAACGGTGTACACGTAACTCTATACCACAAGGTAAGTTTGTACAGGAGGGACCATGAATTTCGTTGGTATGAGCGAACTTTCGTATTTTGCCATAGCCATATTGTGAGGTAAAGGAGCAAAAGACGACTCAACCCCCTGACTCGGTGTGCAAAGCGTGTTCCAAAGGCTAAGATAGGAAGACATCTTTCGATGTGGAAGTACAAGCTTAGCCCACCACTAGTCACACATTTAAACATATCCACTAGTCACACATTTAAACATATATTCTATACAAATCAAAATCTTATCTAATAATGTCACCACTTACTGATATATTTTGCAAATTGTAATTGTTTTTATTGCAACTTTACCCCTTAAAGCAGGCATTGATATCGACGGGATAACGGAGGGGACAACTCAAACCCAAGCAGGCGAGAGCACCCAAACGTCACAACAGCCGAGTACCTCAGCAGCTGACCACAATGAGCACATAGCTGACTTGGAGTCAATTCTTCGCTCAAATCTTGGGCACATGGTCCCAGATGGTAAGCTATTGTACATATAAAGCATAATGCTAGGAATAAGTATCCAATGCATTTAACAAAAATACCCCTGTTATAGTTTGCATTCAATTTTAATGTTAAGATTTTGTACAATTGCCATGGCAACAACCATATGTTGTTGCAAATATTTTGCTTGATTAATATACTTGGTTCATCACAAAATAGGCAAGGCTCTGAACACTGCGAATTGTCTTGTGAGTTATTTTTAGCTAAGACAGAATTTCAAAAATGTTGCCTGCTTTTAAGTGCTATGATTGAAAAGTGGTCTCACTTCCATTATTATGTAGGATCCTTTCACATTCATGTTCATGTAAAGTACTAAACCATTGTGTCTTTGTTACCTGCTTGTATGCGGCCATTTCCGATGTTTATACATTACATCTCGCTAAGCTGCTGGAGCACCAGTAGTATTTCATACAATACTGACTGTGTGGACCAAAGTTAAGGCCAAATATGCAAACCTGAAATGGATTGGCCATAGCTAAAACTCAGCTGTGGAAGTAATCAGTAGATAGTACCCTTAACCCCTGAGGAATACCAGCTTTTCTTATATCTGATAGATTTTACCTTATATCTTATAAATAGACCCTCTATATATTCATACACAGCTTCTATCATGTTTCTGATTGGCTTTAATTGCTTCATAACCCTCTGAATATCCAATCAGATTAGTTCTCATGTTCAGTGCAAAACTAATGGCAGCGAGTGACAGACATCAAAGCCGTAATATACCTTCATTATTGACATCTTTATTTGTCAACAGATCTAGCGCAGATAGATGGCAAGGAAGTTGAAGATCTCTTCTCAGGCGTACTAAGTCCCACAGAACACCATCAAGGTCCGTCATCCAGCACGCCAGTACCAACAGCAGCCGCCGCTGCAGCCACCCAAAGTGCCAGCGATGGCATGATGGGCCCTCCTCCGGCCTCTATCAGTCAGACGCTTCATCAAAGAAGGCCAGCCCCTACCAGTCTACCATTACAACTCTCTGGGAGCCAACCTCAGGCTACCCTGCCAGTGTCACATCCACCACAGGCAAGGACACCTCAAGATATTGGCAGGTAAGTTGTTTTGTATGGAGCAGCTTCAAATCTTGACCGCTATGAACCACTGGTCAACCAGTGGTTGTTTTGAAGCCCCTAACTGATGATTTAAGTAATCCCTAGGTTACTCTTTTTTAGCTGATTTCCTTGTTTTCCCATGAAAAAAGATAGTGCCATATTTCAGCTTTTTCTTGTATTTTCAGCATATTTTTGGTATTTTACCCAATTTTGTAGTGTTTTCCTCATTTTTTAGTGTGTGGCCTTTCACACCCCTGAGCTGAGGAATCCCCCATTAGGTCTTTTGACACTAACATGCTCATACCTCATGACGTTATGATGCCTGACAATTAACATGGCTCACCTTTCATATGCCTTTCTTTTAGCAGCCCTCCTTTTAGCCCAGATTTTGCTGAACCTCAGAGCCCGTGGCCTTCAGGACCCTCGGGACCCACAGGACCTTCAGGTGGGGGAGAAGGGGATGACTCGCAGCTGTCATACAACCAGAGAAACGTAAAGAAGTGGGAGAAAGATGAACCACTGGGGCCGCTTGCCACCAGCTCACCCGTACTCTATGCAAACCTTGAACATCCAAACCTCAAAACGGATTACCCAGGTAAGAGCACGGCTTTGACTGCAACAATGTTTGGGGGCACAGAAACAATATGAATTGGTAGTTGAACTGCCTTTCTGTTGTTAGTTTCTTGAACTGTCTGTTGATCAGGGATTTAGTCTGACAGACCCTCATTTAAAAAACAGTCTCTTGGATTTTTTTCATAAACTGGGCAAAACATCATTTTAATCATACTCCAATCATACTTCAAATGCATGGCACTTCCATCCTGTTAGTGGTCGTTGCATTTTCAACAACTTTTCCTATCTTTGTAGAGGAGCTTAGCATTGTTGATTCGTTATCAATCCACATTGACATGGAAATAAATGCACCATGCCTTAAACGTGTTCACAGAAGTGCATTTAAGCAGTACGCTTAAGTCAACGCACTGTTTGTCATGTTTGAAACTTTGAGTATGCGCAAGGTCACCAGGTGCAACCTCCAAAGCAAAAAATGTTCACAGAAGTGTGTTTACGCAGTACGCTTAAGTCGACGCAATGTTCGTCACATTTGAAACTTTGAGTACATGCAAGGGCACCAAGTGCAACCTCCAAAACAAAAAAAAAAACATGCCAAACTACTATTTTACATTGGATTTTTGCTTTAAAATTTACTTAGAAAGATTTGGTTTCATCAATCCTGTAGGATTTCTAAATTTCCAAATAATTATTTTTAGTTTGTGGATCTGATTTCACCATGTAAATGTTCAAAAGCGGAACTCCCCCTTTAAGCACATACAATCATACATCCATGTTTTTTTTTAATCTTTTTTATTTTTCAATTAACAGATTGGCCTACAAGGGCAAAGCAAATTGCCAAGCTCTGGAGAAAAGTGGCAACTGCAGACAGACAACCATACTTGGTAGGTGCAAACTTTGAAATTTAAATGAACGTAATTTAGTGGAAAAGAGGGCGCCGTCCTACAAATGGAACCGTTATCTAGGCAAGCTGGTATAAACACTCCCTTGTGGCCTGTGTTTTGCCTGTTCAGTCTTTCCCCCATATAAATGTCAGAGCTAGCCTTCAGTCTGTTCTGCTTGAGTTATAATATATTTTTCCTTGCATGGGCAAAATCAAAAGAACCCTTGTTTCTATTTACTACTAACAAGCGACATGTACCACTTTCGTCAATAACGTTTCACTTCATTTCGGTTCTTAAGATCATGTGTTTAATCAGATCAGTGTTACGTTGGTTGTGTTGCTGTCTTATTATAATGTACAAGCTGTTTGCAACAAAAGTTGCAGCATTCTCCAAATGTTGCGTTAGAGAAGTTGAGAGCGGTTAATGCTTTTGGTCATCAATTTACTCATTCATGTTAACTACAAGAAATTCAAAAGCTTATTTTTTTTTGTCCATATTCAACCACATTATGCTTCAGCTTTCAAACTCACTCCAAATATCTTGTAAATGTAGAAGTAAATTTTATCTTAACAATTGTGTGTGCGATGCTAACATATTGAATGAAAGTATAAATGCCAAATAATCTTGTTTTTCCCCATTCCTGGTAACATTCACATATCTAGTTGCACTATGTAGACGTCTTCAAAATTATTTCTCTGAAATGGAAAGTTATTTTTAATTGCCCACTTCCTTCTCAAAAGAACTAAAATATAAAAATCATGTTGATTTTTCTTTTTACTCTGTAAAAGCGGACTAAAACAAGCTCACCAAATTGGATGAAAGTTACTGTAATTTGTGACTACTACAGTAATGGTCGTTCTAGCTTGTGATTTTTGTGTCGCCATAAGGAATGTTCATGGAGACATACCTGTCCAAATTCTTTTTGTCCATGTGTGTGTCTGTTAGTTTTGATCAACTTTATTCAAATTGCCACTGCATGCACAGTTCAGCTCGAATTGCAACTAAACTTGGGTGTAGGTTCACTCTGGGAACCTTCATGTTATGGTACTGTTAGAGGTCACTATCCAAGGTCAAAGGCCATTTGAGGTCAACTTGTACTTATGTAGAGTTGAACTCCAAAATGTTCAGTTAAACCTTATTCAAATTGTTGGAGACAAAGTTGGAGATTACATTTGCAACCAAACTTGGGTTGTGGTGCTGTTTAAGCCTAAGGACACTTGCCCAGGTCAAAGGTCATTTGAGGTCATCCTTTAACATTTGAACTCTTATCATTATTACAATTGCATCATAAGTGCACGGTGAGGACATTCATGTTATGGTACTGTTAAAATTTACGTGCCCAGGTGAAAAACCACTTGCCAAGGTCAAAGGTCATTTCATGTATTTACATACCAGTACAAATTCTGTATGGATGTGTTCCATTCATCCATCCATTAAACTTTCAGCTAACCTTTCTCAAATTGGTACTGCAGGACCAGTTCAACTCTAAAAGAAATTGAACTTGGGTCATAGATGCACTGTGGAAACCGTAAGGTTTGCAAGGTCAAAGGTCATTTGAGATCTGTGCCTTGGGCGACGCAAGTGATCTGTGGATCTCTTGTTGTGGAAGATCTTCAAAAGTGTATCACTCCCCTTCCCCCACATTTTCAGACTAACTACCATTGTTGAACTTCTTGGAGTTAGCTAATTTCCCCCATCTTCAGGGATATTGTTATTTCTTTTTTCAATGTGTGAAATGCTAAAAAACTGTCATCAATCCCTTTGAAAATGCACTGCATGGGTAAGCTACGGTTTGACCCGTCATTCACCAGCATCCACAGACATTGACAAACACACAGATAAGACACACCATTGCTCTTCACATGTCATTAAAATTCAACCAAAAAAAAACGAAAAACTTCTATGCTTGCATGTCATGCAAAAAAAAAAAAAAAAAAAATTGACTTCCCGCTTCCGGGCCCGCCCCACAGCATGATATTTTCACGCGTCCGTGTGGGTTTGAGCCAAAACGGAATTAAGGAAGAGCTAAGGTCGACAGGGTGTGACCTGGGGTCACTGGTCGGACCATTCTCTTTTTTAGGGGTGTTATTATGGTAATTTGGGGCATTCCACTTCTCAGAAGGGAAATGCATATATTTCAGTCAACATTGGAAAGGAAATCAGGCTTCAGTTAAATGATTTATAAAACATAATGTGTTTTTGAATAATTTCCCCCATCTTCAGGGATATTGTTATTTCTTTTTTCAATGTGTGAAATGCTAAAAAACTGTCATCAATCCCTTTGAAAATGCACAGCATGGGTAAGCTACGGTTTGACCCGTCATTCACCAGCATTCACAGACATCGACAAACACACAGATACGACACACCATTGCTCTTCACATGTCATTAAAATTCAACCAAAAAAAAACGAAAAACTTCTATGCTTGCATGTCATGCCTGTCTGTCCACCCATTTTGCAGCAAAAAGCCAGGGAGAACAGAGCCGCGCAGAGACTCAAGGATGCCCAGAAGGTAGGTGATAGGTCATAGGTCGTTAGGTCAGGGGAGGTCGTATGATTGGTTTCTTGTCAGTAATACATCTGCTTGTCATTTGGGAATAGGGTAGATCATGTTGCACCTATGCACAAGAATGATAGTAGATATCAGATGCTACTTTGTTGTTTGTGGCTAGATTTAACTCCCGATTCCAGGAGAGTGCTGAACTAACAACTTTAAAAATAAAATTTCAACAAATTTGACATGCTGCTTAATATTAATCTTTTATTGGGACGTAACTGGAAATTTGACCCAAATTGGGCTTTGCTTCCAGTTTTAAATGAAGGGCTGGGAATGTTATTTTACATGGATTTTCTTATATGAGGCTGTGAATAAATGTAAGCTGCAGTAGAGTGTAATGTTACAATCATACAGGGAGACTAGAATTTTATTTGTTTCAACTTAAATTTTATATAATTAATCCTGATTATTGTACTTTAAAAATGCAAATTCTTATTTTTGTGCAGTATATTTTATCAGTCCCGAAAGTAGTCTATTATATAGTCTGCATGTGTATGGATGTACTTATTTCAAACCATACAAAAACATTTTTGGGTTGTTTCTCAAAAAAAGGTAAAATTCCTTGAAAATATATGTACAATGCAAGATAGTCTTAATAAATTATTTTGATTGCCTACCATTTCAAAATTCTTCACCCTCACTGAGAGGGTTATAACAAAAATTTAGTTACGCACTTTCCTGGATTTGAGAGAAGTTGACATGTACGCAGCCTGTTTCATACACGTGAGCATAAAAGAAAATGTTTGAAAGCTAGTAGAATCAGTACCTTGTTGCTAGCAAGACTCTTTCAATTTGAGGTGTGCAATTGTGATCTTCATAGTAGAAAGAAGATGAACATCTAATGAAGTGCAGCGGAGTAAGTATGTTTGGCGAAGTAGTTAGGATATTTATTGTTGGTCTCATCAGTCACCTCATCCTTCACAGACATGATTGCATGAGTGTGTCAGTCATTATAGTTCAAACAATTTTGTATTATCCCTAAAAAGCTTATTAAGCTGTCCAGTTAGGAGCTTGTTTTATCCTTGACTGAGCTGATTGGGGCTTCTCTACAAATTGGCTCAATTAGTTTCTGTTTACATTTTATTTTACCTCTTCAAATGGCAAGAAAACAAAGAGCTCTATTGAGAATTAAGAAATTGCTAATATTTGTGTTCACTTGCTCTCTACAGTGAAATTCAATTTGTGTACTGAATTCAGTCTTTTTTCAGTTAATTTGAGTACAAAATATTTTTTTTAAAAACAAGAACTTGTCAGGGATAATGCAGTCCTATATTTCATGCAGCATATGATTCAAATCTCTCTTGGTCTTGTTAATATTCTTTTATGTTATTTAAAAAAGGAGTTGAAATTCTCTTGTGTAAGAGCCACGTTTGGAGAGTTTTACAATTTAAAGTTGGGCCAGCTCGCAGTACTGCAAACCCCAGACTCATTTTTAGTTGATTAAATGAAACATGTAATCTGAGAATGGACGCCTTAGTTGTGTGCAACTTCGTTTCATAGGACCAGTCTCAAATGCAGTGTCTCTTTTTATATTTGTGAACTTTGTAAAAAAAAGATGAAAATGCAGAGGTATGCAGTGTTGGTGTGTGGTGTTTTGACTTAGAAATTAGAGGTAGACGTGTATTAATGTGCTTTTGGGCAGCTATCCAGTTTATTGAAGTCCCTTTGATTAAACACTTTCATTCTGAAAGCAAGCTGTGAAAGATTGTCTCATTAATAAGAGGAAAAAGATCAGGAGTACACATTAGTGATTACTTCATGTTACACTTCTATTAATTTGCAGTTTCAATAGATTTCTGTCATAAATAACAATTTTAATACATGGGTTTGACTCTTCATATTGCTAGCCTCGAACACAGTACCTGTCGTGTCATGTATTTTTTTGCACTTTCAAAGTAATATGAAGGGGAAAATGCATTTGCTTGACCATAATAGATAATGGTCAAAACACTGAATACTTTTTTTGTAAAGGAGCATTTTGATCTTGTTTCTCAAAATTAAATCTCTCTCTAGTGATGTTTTTAAAAAGTATTAATTTTCTGTGAATATTTTCTGTGTGGGTCTTGTGCCAGTGCCATGACTACTACACCAAATTTGCATAAATTTGAAAAAAGAGACCCAATTTTATAGCGTAAAGTGTTGTTCTGCCACTGCAGAAGATACAGTATCTGCACTTTTGGCGAACTGAGAAAAATAGCAATATCTTATTAGGTACACACATGGAGCAACTATATCCATTTAATGTAAATCAAAATAAATTACCAAATGTACACAATGGACACTGAGAGCTTGTCATGGTTATTTGCCCATATCAAATGAAACATGGAGAAAGTGGCAATTCTGAGAGTAATCAATAGCTCGTATAGAAATTTAAAGATGTAACTTTTCCAGAAATTTCATTTCTGGGTTAAAGAAATTTCATTTCTGGATATCTGGCCATAAATTAAAAAAAATGGAAATGTAATTTTTTTTTTTCTCAATTTCTGAGATCAGAGTGTTAATGATAAATGTAGAACTGTATCAAAAACCAAATTTTAAGTAACAATTTATTCTAGAGAAGGATCTTGTACCCTAAAATCTTGTAAGAAAATACGTTTCCTGGAGCTTCACCAGATAATATGCTAAAATTTTGCTATGACATCTGTTCAAATTTTGGATTTTTAGGAAATGGGACCACTCCTCTATTACATCTCTGGAATTAAATCCAGAATTGAGTACCTAGAACAAATCAAACAAGTAGCCCCACTGAGATTTTGAACCAGGGACCCTTGGGTCCAAAGTAAAGCATTCTAACCATTAGACCACTCTCATTCTTACTCTCATTCAACAAATTGAAAGACCTCCATCCATATTAATTTCCATATTATTAATTGAACTCAAAATTGGCAAAAATGTAGATACTGCATTTATCCAGGGGGGCATTGTTGTCCCTTAGCATATTTTTTCCAAATGTGGCACTGCTAAAGCACTGGCACCAACCACCTACCGCTATCCACATTCACCTATCCTCTAATATAATCTCACTTTCGTCTTTTTTACAGTTGAGCGAAGGCCTTCAACGGAAGAAACTGGCAGAAGCTGGGATCAATCCTCCACTCACTCCTCAATCACCTCACAGCAATAGCCTTTCACCAAGAGCCACTACTCCACTAGGTGTTGTAGGATCACCTGGTACACCAAAGCAAACGACTCCAACCAGAGAGCAGCCTCAAGCTAGTCCCTTGATGGCTGCACATTCTGCTGCAGGTAGGCATATTTACCTTATATAAAACACTCTAGGGTCATTCCATGCCAAAACACCAAGGTGTGGAACCCACCCTCTCAGATTTTGTTGAAATTACAGTCAAAGGTACATTTTATGGGGCTACAGAGGAGGTCAAAAGGAAAAATTCAAATTCCATTCTGTTTCGAAGTTATGGGCTCTCAAAGTTTTACGACTCGGACTATAAAATTGTGATTCAGTATTAAAAAAAATTTATTAATGCTATTATATAATCAGTAGTTGCCACTTGTTGCATCAATAACAAAGCAAGTAGAATTTCTTTGTATCCCCCTAGTAAAATAGGCCCTCAAATAGTTGCCATGGTGCAAAATGGACTAAAATGGGACCACCATAGAGGGCGCTTATTTTGACGCGTACACCAGATATGAAGTTTCTAGCATGATAAAAATATTTAGCATACACTTAACAATCAGTGTGATTGTCAGTTTTTGTTTTGTATTTTTTGATGTCTCAGTGAAAAATGTGTATTACATATCAAGCAAATTATCCCTCATTTGGTTTTAGAAGTTTTGCTTGAAATCAGAAACCTTTCACTATAAAATTGCAAAATTTACAAAGAGTATTTTGGGATTTTTGTTTCATCACTACGACCACTTTAGATGTGAGCAGTATCAATCCAAAACATGTCCCAAACAATTCCTTCATGACATGTTAGGTGACCCAGTTCAAATTTTCTCACGTAATTTGCACTTTTCTGGTAAGGTTTCGAATTCCTGCAACTTTTAAACCAAAATGGCCAAACTTTGCTTCATCTGTTTTTCAACTAAAGACATCAAAAATACAAAACAAACTTAGATCACAATGATTGTTATATTGTATGCTAATATTGTTTAATTCTAGAACTTCATACCAGGTTACGCGTCAAGTTAGCGCCCTCTACTTGTGGTCCCCCATTTTAATCCATTGTGGCAGCTGGGCAATTATATGAGACTTATTTTTCTGTGTTCATTCAGTAGTCACAGAAAATGAAGATCTCACTTGCTTAATTCTGAGAAAAAGGCCACCAAAGAGCTACATTAACACATGGTCTTTTAGGCGAGTTTGTAAACTTTGAAGCCTTTAACTTCGAACGGAATGGAATTTGAATTTTCCTTTGACCTCCTCGGTATCACCACAAAGTTTTACCTTTGACTGTAATTGTCAACAAAATCTGAGAGGGGGGGTTCCACACCTTGGTGTTTTGGCATGGAATGGACCCTCTATATGCTATTTGGGCCTTCCTGATCTTAATCTTTACTCTTTTGTTATTAATCTTTATGCCTCTACCGCTAGTGTAATCTGAGTTTTGATTGGTGTATTAAAAATCAAATCTCAAGTACAAACGATTTGCCGTGATTAAATCTTTACATACTTGGAAGGACCTCTGAAGCGAGAAATCTAGTGCTGCAATGGTACCTACAGAGGGGTCTAAATAAAGATTACCAGGAGTCAAATTTTTAAATTGATCCAATCTGTTGAAAAATAAGCCACGTCTATTTGTCTACCATAAGGATTCCAAAAAGTCTTAGTTTGTACTATCTGCAGCCTAGTTGTTGAGTTATAGGCTAAACACAGCAAAATCATGAAAGGTTAAATTTCAGTTTGTATTGGTTCAAAATGTTGAATTGGCTCTTATTTGGATAAAGAATGTGGAAATTAATTGGTGGAGCTCATAGATTCAAATAAAGGATATTTGACTGTTTGTTATGCTTGTTACGCAATTTAGGTGCACAAAAGGTCGTGTCCATTGCATTCATGGGGACTTGACCTGCTCTTTTTGCCCTTAATTTAGGTAACTAAGGCATTTTGGAAACTATCAAAACTATTATTTATCCTGTGAACTCCACCAATAATTTGCACCATATTTTAATTCCATTTGACCTCTTTGACAACTGAAATTGACACCTTTTATTGTGGGCCGCCCGCTATAGCTGGCAGGACCATTAGCAATCCGTTGTGCTTGTGTATGTATGTGTTGTTCAAAAATTGTTAAGTTTTTTTTTTAAATTGACCTCAATTGAAAAGTTTAACTCACTTGGAACCAACTTCTGTCATATGTGCACAATGGGATCCCACATATTTTGATGAGGTCAAAGGTCTTTTGAAGGCAGAATGTCATGTGAGGTCAAGTTGAAAATGGCGAAAAATGTAAAATTGAGCTAAATTGAAACCTTGAAATTCAATTGAACCACCTTTTGTCATAGGTGCAAACCATTTGCGATCCTCATATTTTTGATGAGATCAAAGGTCACGTGCCAGGTCAAAGGTCATGGGGCGTCCCACAGCTATATTCTTTAATATAGCGAGCGCGAAATCGAGAACCGCGAAATTTCGTGATTTTTGCTTTTTTTAGCCTATACTCAAAAAAATTAGGCTGTAGATGGTAAAACTATACATTTGTTATTGGAATCCTTAGTATACAAATAATATGGTATATTTTTCACCATGATTGGATCCATTTAACTTTTTTTATCTTATGTAATCCTTTGTTTAGACCCCCCTCGCCCTATAAGGCACCCTTTGTAGGCATTTCAAATCCATTCAGGGGTCCCTGCTCAGGCTACTACAGATTTAATAATCAACCTCAAACCTCTGTATTAAGACTGTTACAAATGTTTGCTAACTCCCACACAAAAAAAAAAAAAAATAAAAGGGTCTTTTTTTAATTTTTTAAAGTTGTTTCTTTTTCATTTTAATATCAAACAGAATTTTAGAATTAATTTCAGCTAGGTTTTATTTTGTAGTTCTCTTCAGAACTAAGGGTACAAAATCGGAGTGGTTGTGGTAATTACTACTACTGATTGCCAATTCTCCTTCAAAATTACAAAGATATACACAAGGTGGGAGTAGCATTTGGATCCTAATCATATTGCTTGGTATTCCTGAAAGGTAGTCTAACTTTAGACCAGGTTTAATCAGGGTTAGTCCTATAGAGTGGGCCTCTTTTCCCTTTCAAAATACTTTTAAAGTTCAGTGGTTCGCAAAGGCCCATCGATGAGGAATTTCTCACCTGTTACATAACATTTTTTGTCTCGCTGAACTTTGTTCGGCAGAGACTGTAATCACTTTTCCCAAAAAAAACTCACTTTTCTGTCCTCTGGTCTTTCTTTCCTTTCTGTCGTCTTTCTTTCATATTGCTGTCCTTGGTCTGGTCCTGTCTGTCCGTCCGTCTGTCTGTCGTCCTGTCTGTCTGTCATGCTGTCGTGTGCCTGACGTCCCGTGTTTCACGGGCTTTTGTACGCTTTAGCTGGATTCCGTAAGTGGCTCTGATGATTAAACTTGGTGGAGAAAGAGGCGGGTTACAGAGTTCTCGACCTGATTTAGATGTTTGGCGTAAAATATGCTTATTAAAGTATCTAATTTGCATAATTAACGAAAAATTTTCTCGCAAGGCTTGTGTACAATTTTTCTGGAGTTTCCGTAAGGCGTAGGACGATGTAACTTGGTGGAAGGGAGCGGGCTGGAATTCTCGAACTGATTAGAATTCGGGCGTATTTCGGGCCAATTAAGTTCAAATGATCTTATTAATATGCAAAAAACAGCGTAATTGCTATATTTTGAAACGGTACATTGGGATACGGAAAATTTCCTTTCACTGCATTAAAAGCCTATTTCATGGAGCTGGCGCATCTTTTTTTCCAATTTGATCGTATGTGATACAAGCGGCTTTAGGATGCAAATGACTAATTCATATAGCGTAATTACTGTATCTCGGAAACCTTACATCGGATAGGCAAATTTTGCCTTCGCTGCAATGAAAGGAATACATGCCATGGCCTCTTTTGGTGAATCATAATTGGGTCAAAGTGCATGTGGGGCCTATTAAAGGGCATTTTGATACCATTGACTAATTAATATGCATAAGTGCTGTATCACAACTGAAAGGTACCTTGGATATGCAAAATTCCTTCGCTAACATGAGACTTCTATGCCGTACATCTTTTGTTATGAATTCACAATTGCGGTCAAAGTGAAAGTTGATCAATTAAAGGGGCATGTTTGATGCAATTGAATCTAATTAAACATATGCGTATGCTGTAATCACGAAATGGGTACATTGGATATGCAAAATCTACGCTACAATGAGACTACTATAATGGTAACATCTTTTGTGGTAATATAATTGTGGTCACCAATGCATGTAGGGGCCCCTTAAAGGGCTTCTTTTGTATTATTTTAAAAATTGCAACTAATGCTAAATGCTTGTCCATTTTCAATCCAATTTTTTCTCAGGGTTGTCATGGTCAGTGTGTAATACTACACCTTCAAAAGAATTTGATTCAGAGTTGTTTTACCTTTACAATAAATTAAGGTCAGCATGTGTTTATTTGCAGTATATGGGCTGGTGTGATTTGTGGTGTACAAACAGGTGTACAACCGACGTATCAAAAGGGGGGAATACACCACAACAAAGGTATTACATCAATATATATAGCTAGATCAGTGCCCATGTTGTCATTGAAATGGTTTTTTCTACTTCTGGGTCGTCTTTTGGGGTTGCCAGCCTGTTTACATGCTTGGAAAATGAAAATACGCAAAATTGTGCATTTCGCCACTTTCTTGACCCCGTAGGCGACTCAAATTTTAAACTGTGGTCACATGATTTTTGCAAAATCAGTGTTGCCAATTGAAATAAATTCATATTTTTAACTAATTTATTGAATTTTAAGGGATTTTGGCCATGACTTTTCATGGTTAATATATCTACAATGGAACGTTGTGGCCCTGGGGGTGGTGTCAATTGAAAGAGTAGGAAAGACAGATACTAAAAATGCAAACCGCGGGGGTGCTACTCCTTAACCATCTCTTGGTTATATTGTATGTTTGGTACTTTCAAGATTAAATAATCTCCCCAACGGAAGATGTTGTGTGACCTCTAATGGTGGTATCAATGAAAGAGTGATAAGTATAGAATATATAAATGCAAACCCTGGGGTGTCTACTCCTAACATCTCTTACTTTGTGCTCATGTGGGGGACTTTCAATATTAATATCTCCACAATGGAAAATGTTGTGACCCCTAGGGTGTGGTCAATAAAGAGTTGAGACGGTATATAATACTATCAAAATGCAAACCCCGTGGGTGCTACTCCTAAACAATCTTAGTTATGCTCTGTGAGGACTTCTCATGATTAATATCCTCCACAAGAAAATGTTGTGACCCCCCTGGGGGTGGTGTCAAATGAAAGAACAAGGAGTAAAGAATACTATAAATGCAAAACCAGGGGTGCAACTCCAAAACAATCTCTCTGACTTATGCTCGTGGGGGGTTTCAACTTGCAAGATCAATATCCCCAATGGGAAAATGTTGTGACCCCTAGGGTGGTTGTCAAAATGAAATAGTGGGAAGTACAACTAGTTAAGAAATTGGAGTTTTTAACAAAAAATCTGGTTGACACTTTTTTGGGGACACCCGGACTCGCTCCTCTCAAAGTGTAACAGTGTTGCACTCTGGTGGCTGCTTTTGGTCTTA
Organism: Ophioderma brevispina; assembly: GCA_023653785.1. Classification (NCBI taxonomy): domain Eukaryota; kingdom Metazoa; phylum Echinodermata; class Ophiuroidea; order Amphilepidida; family Ophiodermatidae; genus Ophioderma; species Ophioderma brevispina. The sequence goes on from JAMKCH010027559.1 coordinate 22,072, forward strand.
CAATTAAGCGCGAAAGCCGGCGAGACTTGTGGGTTTTCGATAACCGCCTTGGTTAGAGTATTTGGAATGAAAAGTCCACTCATGTAGGCCTAATCTTGTTTAAAACCCAGTCTAAAGTGAGACTCCTTTTTATTCAGATACCAGCCATTGGGTATTAATCTGAGCATGTTTATACTTCATTCAAGAAAGGCTGAACTAAGGAGTGATGTCATAGCATCCGCGCAGCTATTGTGCATGGCCGTATCGCACACGCCGCCTTTGCGATTACAGCTGCACATTTACATTTGCCAACATTTAAGACTGTGAAAGCTATGACGTCCCCTCCTTAGTTCAGGCGGACGAAGTATAGCATTTTATTGCCTGCATACATCTATGGAATGTATCACTTTTACCTTCCTCGAGTCAGTGAAATCCATGCATTCGAGATAGGTGTGTCATGTGTATTTTTGTGCATCGCCTTTACACGGCATGCGTGCATGATGCCTCCTTTGGAATCACCCGATCACGATTTAAATGCTGCCACACGCCGTTGCAACGCTGACATCACTGAACTCGAGGAAGGTAAAAAAAGCAAGCTATTGTAGAAAGTTTGGCATCATTTTGAAGTTAATAATTAATAATTAAAAAAAGGAAAATTTTTTTTTCTGCTTCATGTTCACGCTCCAAAAGTACCCAAGCAATTTCAAATCATCTAAAAAGCTTGTTTTAAAAGTTTTCCAATTCATGGACTCCTGGTTGATTGCATTTTGTACTCTTTTACCTTACCAGGTCTGCTACAACAGAAAGCCATGGAGGCTAGTAATGCATCTCAGCAAGCAAACACCTCAGGCCCAAAACCACCTGTTCCTCCATCAAGCCTTGCTCTTCCTCTGGGCTCTGGTGTTACAACACCTACTACTCCACTGCTACCTGAAATGAGTCAAAGTCACCAACAAAATAGAGCCTCGCATCCCGGGGAACTGCAACGAATGAACAGTGCACCGGGGCAGATTGGTTTGATGCAGGATACTTTGGGGCCCAGGACTCCTGGAGTAGAGGTGAATTCACTCCCAAGTACTCCTACTTCAATGATGGATAATCCCATGACACGGAATATACCCGGAGCTACAGGGCTGCCACAGCAATCACCTGGTATGCCAGCACAGCAGATAGTGGGTGGTGATGTAAGGTTTAGAATGCCAAGTCAAGCTGCACCTGGTGGAATGCCACCACCAGAAGGGGAGAAAGGAAACCACAGGCAACAGTTGAGAGAATTGCTGTTCAAGAATCGTAAAAGGAGAGAAGCGCAGCAGTTGCAACAGCAGCAGCAGCAGCAACAACAGCAGCAGCAACAGTGGTTAGCTGACGGAGGTCAAAGGCCACCTCCTCCTTACCCCATGGGAAGTCAGTATCAGCAAATGGGTTCGCCTCAGTTTGCTGCCGGTGATGCCAGGATGCCCTTTGATGGTTCACATCACAGAATGCCTTTTTCAGGAGATCCCCAGCATGCTCAACACAATGGACCTGGTATGGGTAGTCAGACATTTAATCAGTCTGATCCCAATTGGAGGCCACCCATGAGTCCTCAGGGACCGTTTACTCCGCCTGCACCACGTATGTCTCCAGGAGCATCCGCAAGACCTCAGGGCCCTTTTATTGAACTGAAACGACATGAGTCTCCAGGTATGGGTAGGCCGCAGAGGCCAAGAAATCTGAGTATGAAATTGCTGCAGGAGAAGATCCATCAGCGGAGTGCCATGCAGCAAGCGCAGGCTCAGCAGAGGCCAATAATGACAAACCCTCTGGATCCATATGATCATTTAGTGAGACAATCACAAGTGCAGCAACATCCAGGCCAACAAATGAGGCCGTTACAACCAATGGGTCATGCACCTCTACAGATCAGTCCGGTAGGAGCTGCACCGGGACCATCCCCCATGGCCAGTCCTGTTGGTCATGCTCCATTTCCACATCAGCAGGGCCCATATCCAAGTGGAGTGCCACCTAGCTCACTGGCAGGACATCATCCAACTCACCAGCCTGGATTTCATTCTGTGCCCCATGGTGCTAGCCAAAGTGTGTCTGGCCCATCCCACGAAAACAGGGATGAGCACGACCCTCAACTTGAAGATTTATTCAAGGATGGTGATTTAACATCTTGGAATATGCAGACCCGGATTTGGACATTAATAAACATTCAGCAGAAAATCAACAGCTCTTTAAGGATCTTGGAATAGGGGATGACCAGCACACCGCGGAGGAAAAGTCTTCAGAGGGAACTAGTCAGCAAGCAAAATCTGAAAGTGATCCCAAAGCAGGTGCAAGCAAGCCGGGTGAAGAATCCAGTAAAGAAGCAGATAAAAGTACCTCCCATGTGCAGGAGGCCAAATCAGATGCAACTGAAAGTGCACAAGGTGCTGTACCTGCTGATGCAAAAGCAGCTACAGTGAAGGAAAATGAAAACTCTAAAGCAAAGGATGACAAAATGAAGGAAGCGACTACTGGTGGGCCACGGGAAAATGAGCAATTTAAGTCCCAAACACCTGGGACTGACGAAAAAGGGGAAAGTAAAAAGGAGGGAAACAGTAAAGAGGAGATTAAAAGTGGTGCTATGACATCATCCCCTGATGCTGCAGCACGTGCAAGTAATGTAGTATCTTCTGACAACTCTGTGAAACAGGAGCATCAATCATCCTCATCTGTGCCAATGGAAACTGAGACCACAAAACAGGGAGAGCCCAATCCCCAACAGACAAAGACAAGTAAAGGAGGGGATAACGAGGGTTCAAGTGTAGGCAATGATTGTACAAATGAGGCCAAGAAATTTGTTGATAACCCTCAAAGAACTATAAAAGAAGAGGTGTCTGATGAACCCCGACAAAGCTGTAGTTTTTCTACTGCTGCAACTACCTCTGCTACCTCTCAAAGTGTAACTGTTCAAAAGTCCCCAGTGCAAAGTGAAACAAAAGAAACTAAAGAAAAAGAACCAGTTATTGGCTCTTGTGGCACAATCCATGGTTGTTCCCCTAAACCTGCAACAGAATCTGAATCAAATGATCACGCATCTGAGACAGGTCCTGCAAATGCCAGCACCCCCGTAACCCAGTCTGTAGTAAATGATACTGTAACCACCACGTCTCCAACTGCAAGCACAACCACGACTGATACAGTCACAACTTCTGCACCTGTCACATCAGCAGTTGTAGCACCAAGCACTACTGCAAATAACACACAGACCTCAAGTCAAAGCCAGTCAAGTGAAGCACCAAAAATGCAGGTGGATTCGGCTCCAGTAGCAGCTCCATTATCAGGAGATTTGCTCGAAACTAAAATAAAAAAGGAACCAATGACTGGAACACCACATGAATCAGTTGCTGCCCAACAGCCACAGGGACAAGCTTCAGTCAGTGATAGCAAATCACCATCTCTACAGAACCCACCCACTTCTGAAGCAGGTCAGACTGGCCCACCGCAACCTTCAGGACAACCTACAGTTTCTTCATCTACATCTGCTCAAACAACTGCTACCACTAGCACATCTAACTCATTATCCAACCCAAGTGTGTCATCGTCCACATCTCAAGGAACATTTGTGGAACCATCAAATAGTACTGAGAGGCGAAGACCGCTCCTCTTAGAAGAGCAACCACTTCTACTTCAGGATCTGCTAGAGAAGGAAAAGATGGAACAGTCCAAGCAGCAACACTCGGGAGGACCGGTAGGACCGGTAGCTGCTGCAAATGGTGGCAGTGGTGGGGCCATGATACAGGGACTCAAGCTGCCGGCACAGACAGGGGAACCATTCTTGGGAGAGATTGATCTGGAGAAGATACAGCAAGAGGCAAAGATGTATGCCAAAGGTAAGTAGATACACATAGTAAGTTATTGCTCATAAGATGCAAGATTCTTTATTTCAGCAGGTACAACCTGCACAGAATTTTGGTATTGTTTTATGTTGATTTATCTGTTATGTTGTTACATTTGAAATGCTTCTTGTTACACATGCTCAATGGCACATGAACACTTGAAACTGGTGTCAAATTATTGCTATTGTCATACTGAAACAGCAAATGCATTTTAAACTCTTTGGGTGTTAGTATACAAATATTGACTGCCTATGAGTCCAATAGTAAAAAACATATCACTAGGAGTGGGCTATAAATGGGTCATTTTTTCTTTTCATTAGGGCTGGGTTCTTTGTATTCTATTATACCTATCTCAACGTGAAATGACAAAAAATTTTGCTTCGGGTCCAAAAAAAAAGTGCAGCACCCTCTTGTGTCATGTCCTTTAATTTTGTGGTTGAGAATGGAATCTTTATTTATGACTCTACTATTTGAGAGGTGGGTCATATGTATGTTAGATAGATCAAAAGTAATTAAAGGGTGATTTGAGCATTTGAGATAATTGGGCCTAACAAAAACAAAATTTTGTTTCTGGTAACATGCTCTGAAGAATTTGGGATGGAAGGAAGGAGAACAATTTTATTTTTGCAAAATTTGTTATGTGTGGAGTCTATGGAGTCTTGTCATAATTTGACAAGGAAGACGTAATTTTTTTCCCCAAAGGGCATAAACATTTTTTTCTTGACACTTAAAATATGGATGGAAGGGTTACTGGAAACCAGATTTTATTTTTACTTGGCCTTGTTAAATAAAGTTTTAAAAATCCCTCTTCCTAATTAATGTATGGGGAATTCACCAGTGAGGTCTTGTGAAATGTGAAGTCTTCAAGAGTAAGAGGTCATTTGAGATCATTTGTTGGAAAATACCTAAAATTTGCTCTCAGAGCAATAGTTGGGGCAAAGTTGTGCAGGATAACGCATGTTCCTTCACAGGACAAAGATGAAAAATATGTTGGCCAATAATGGTATCTGCATGTGCACAAACATGTATTTTGACTAAAGGTGTCCACTGGCTTGTACATTACGGAGTGATAAGGTACATATTTGATTACAATAGAACTTGGAGCATAGATTCAAAATGATTTTATATGCATTTGTGATGACAAAAGGTATATTTCAATGGTCAAATGTCATTAAATGTTCAGGTTGTCATGTTTTGCAATGTTGCGTCCTATTCTCTTTGTCCAGATAAGGCCTGCCCCTTGGTGATGCCACGCACATGTCTAGTAAAAGGTATTTTGACCAATAGTGTAGCCAAGTTTGTGAGGTGATAGCATTTTATTTGAGTACAGGTGCTGTATAGCGTGTGACATTTGGTGCATTTCTGTAATTATCTTTCACTCCTTTTCATGCAAAAAACAAGCACAAACCGGGGTATAGGTAATGTAGAGGACGGTCTTGAAGTGATGGAGGAGGTAGTGGCAACCATACCCCCCCCCCCCCCCCCACACACACACACCTTTGGCAGAAATACCAACATACCTAGTATGATATTAAAATGTCCCAGATACTTGATTTTGGTGGTACCAGTGGATAGCTATTGTCCTTCTCTTTCTGTTGATACCAAAATGAGTACCAACATGCCTGGTATGTCAAAATGTCATAAGCCCCCCCCCCCCGGTAGCAAAACTGAAAATTTCCATAGACATACACTGTAAACTAGGTAAAAATTCAAATTTGCACAAAAACTTAGGAATATCAGAGTATCATGTGTGTTTTGGCTCTAAAAGACAAAGGACTAGTTTTATATCCAGAGTTGTAGTGCCATAGTAATGCTTGCGAGCCTAGCCCAAAAAAATGTAAAATACCCCTCCAATATCCAGTATTTCCCTACTTGCCTTGATTTATGACATTGTAGTGATGTCACAGACTCTAAATATATGCTGTAATACTAAATAGGTATTGATGTTTAATAGGGAAAATTTCAAAGGTGGTAGTAGCACCCCCTTCCAGGTTTGGTGTTACAAAATGGATGATGGTTGATGGAAAATTGTAATAAATGCTATTAGGCTGTCCAATTTTAATTGGAGAGACCCCATGGCAGCATGATTTGTGTGTTTGTCAAACATTGCTATATACTTTTGGGTAAAATTTTGTTTAGATTTTTAAGTGCAGGTGCGAACTTGGTATGCTTTTGTATTGAAACAAGGGGATTATGCAGGCTTAAATATTTTAGGGTCAAAGGTCATTTAGGAATTATTGTGGTCGTCATTTGTTGTGCATGTGTTATTCACTTGGTTGAAATTTTATCTAGCTTTTAATGAGTGACAGATTAGGTTCACACTTGCTAAATATTCTGTGTATTATGTGAGGTGCGGTTATGGATGTCAGTGGTCATTTGGAGTTCTCTTGGATCATTTGTGGTTAGTGTAAAGTTGCAGTATGTTAGAAAGGGGTCAAAAATTAAAATGCATCAATTTCAATGAGCTCAACTTGTTAATTTTTGCATAATAATCAAGAAAAGGAATAGTTTGTTGTGTGTTTGTAGTTTGGTTTATAAACAATGACCTTTCCCATTTTTCATTTAACCTTAATCTGTACAAAAATCCCTTTTGAGAAAATCTTGACTCAAAACTCTTCATCTGAGATCAACTTTAAGAACAGAGGTTGATAATTTTAAGCATTATAATTATTTTCCTTAATTTTTAGAAAGCGAAATATTCAAAAAATAATGAACGGTTGGCTCGAAATTCAGATTGGGTGCATGCAAATTGCAACCTTAATTTCCATTAAAAAGCTTTACTACCTTCCCCATAACTGGAATTGAAAAGACTGCATTTATACTGATTTGATGTATCAATGCCAACTGAATATAATTTAATAAAAATAAATATTTTATAGCTTGCTACAATTGATTAACAAATTCTAAATGTTCATCTCATGTTGATTTTTTGTTTTTTCCCTCTTCACTACAGATATCGAGGATTTTGCAAACAAACCACCAGGGCCTCATTCACAGATGTTGCTAGCAATGAATCGTCAACACCAGCAGATGTTACAACAGCAGCAACAGCAGCAGGCTCAGCAACAGGCAGCTATTGGAATGCAGGCCATACCAGCACCAGCTATATCACCAATGGCGGCAGCCAACATGCAAGGACCGAGAGCCCCACACGCTGGTATGATGCAGCCACAAAGCCCTGCTGCTGGTATGGAACAGTTTCGGGGAGGCATGTGTAGAAGCAATAGCGGAGACATCCGCCAGGCTATGCAATCGTTTGGTCGAGTGCCGACACCTGTGCCTGGGACGCCAGATCCCAGTAATCCATTTCCAAATAGTAATTCTCAGGGATTTGTTGCTCAAGGTCCAACGCCACCACCCCCTCGGTATGCTGTACCTCATCCAGCTGTGTCACCTCATGGCTCCACACCGAGCCCCGTGCCAATGGGTGTCCGATTACCTCTCTCCAGCCCAGGTCATATGTCTCCAATGCCTAGTCCTAGTGGACAGCCAATGTTTGGGATGCATTCAAGAGGACCAAGTCCAAGTCCAGGACCTCAGATGGTTGGATTCCCTCCTAGGCCAAGTCCACCTATGCCAGGTCATATGGTCAGTCCAGGTTCTAGGATGCAAGTACCAAGCCCCATGCTGAGTCCTGGTCAGAGAATGGCAGGACCCATGCAAGGACCAATGCATGGTCCGGGTCCTGGAATGCAGCAACACATGATGGGTCCAAGAATGCCAGGACAACCGATGCCTGGACAGGGAATACCAGGACATGGAATACCACCTGGTATGCCGGTGGGTCCAGGAATGAGAATGCAAGCAAGGTTTCCAGGAGTGCCACCCCGTATGCAAGGAATGCCTGTTATGAGTGGTATGCCTGGCTACACATTACAAGGACAACCGTTGCCTTTTGATCCATATGAGCAAAACGATGAGCCGCCACCAGATCAGAATAATACAGTTGAGTATGAAGAGTGGTTATTACGTAGAAACCAGTACTTACAAACAAGGCTCAAATTTTTTGAAGGCGAGGCACAAAAAGAACGTAAGAAAAAGAAGGCACTGTCGGCAAGGCAGAGAAATAGCAAGAAGCACAATAAACCCTTTTCAGAGGGGGATCAGAAGGAACTTGAAGCAGTTACCCAGAGGCACAGCAAAGTGTCAAAGATGCTGGAGATAAGTCGTAAGAGTCAAAGACAGCACTCAATCCTAATGCAAGAGTATGGGATGAAACAACAACAAGCAGCCATATCTGCACCACAACACTCTCCCCATGGTCACCAAGGCAGGCAAACTCCTATGATGCACATTAGAGGAACAACCCCAATGATGGCTGGACCACAGCAACCTCCCATGATGCTCCCTGGTGGCATGATGCCAGGAGCACCAGGAACACCTCAGGATATGCAACCACCGAGTCCATTCATGGCAACACCGCAGGATCCTCTCATGATGCAACCGGCAACACCTATGATGCAGGATGGTATGCAGAGCCCAATGCATGGGATGATTGGAGGTAACCAGGCCATGCAAGGAGGCAATATGGGTATTCCGGGGGCATCACCAGCACACCAACCACAAATGCAAGGAATGCCAGGTGCATCCCCGGTGCACAACCCACAGATGGTTCCGCCAGGAGCACAGTCTCCTATGGTTGCTAGTGGACAGCAGTCACCCATGGTGACACCTGGGGCACAGTCTCCTATGTTACCACCAGGTGCACAATCTCCAATGATTCCTCCTGGTGCACAATCTCCCTTGGTAACACCAGGACAACAAAGTCCCATGATGCCAGGCCAGCAGCTACCTCCAGGAAGTCAGTCCCCTATGATGCCAGGCACGCCTTCTCCAATGGTGCGTTCAAATCAGCCGCCACATTTTCCTGGACCACCAACGCCGGGTCATCCACAATCCCCCATGGTTTCAGGCCAACAGCCAGCTGCAGATGGAAAGGTAGCCATTAGTATCACTGATGACAACAATCCATTTAGTGATGGCTTTCTACAGAGGGAACGACAGCAAAAAATAAGAGAGCAGCATGAGAAGCAGTTGGCACAAGAACTAGAACAAGTCCGTGCCATTCAAAGAATGGAACAGGGACAAACTCAAATGTCTTTTGATCAGAACGGTGTAGCTGTCCAACAAGGGCAACAGGTTGGATCTCAAGGACCATTTCCAGTTCAGAATCCAATGCAATCTCCTTTTGGTAGAGAAACGCAAATTCAAGCACCTGAAGGATTCCCAATGCCACCAAGTTATCCTCTATCACAGGAGAAATCGGGAAAGAAACCAAGAAAAAGAGCTCGCAAGAAGAAATCTGAAAACTTAACTTCTCCTATGACACCTATGCCCATTAGTTTGCCTCCAGAAGGCATGACATTAGGACAACAACAAGAATTACAGAATAGCTTGCAAGTTTTGAGTGGACTACTACAACCTGGTGCTAAAGACAATGAAGCCAAAACAGACATGCAAGCTTTGCAATCTATGGTTGCTAGTGCTAGTGCTGATAGAACTAACTTGCCAGGATCAGTGTCGGGAACAAGTGAGTTCAAACTTGATCCTGCCACAATAGCTAGATTGGTGCAATCTGGAATAGACCCCAAAATTAGGGAAGGCCTCCTCAAAGGCAATCAGAATTTGCTCCTGAAACAACTTCTCCAGGGACCTTCTATAGTGTCGCGTAAAGGTCAAGGAGCGCAATCTGTCCAGGCATCACCTGTGCAGAATCAACCTCAACATCATTTACAGCAGCTGCAGTTATTACAGCAACAGTTACAGCAGTTGCAGCAACAGGAGAAAGCTCAACAACAACAGCAGCAGCAGCAGCAGCTGCAGCAACCTCAAGCGCAACCACTACCAACAATAAATGCTACAAAACATGATACCAAAGAAGAGGAAGAAGAAATAAAACTAACTCCAGAGCAGCAAAAACAGCTTGAGATGATTGAAAAACTACCTTATGTCAAAAAGGATGGCAAGCTACAGAGAACGGACCACCAGATTCTGCTGCAGATGCACAGAACAAATGTGGAGTACAAAAAGGAATCATATCCCAACATCAACACCATCCACAAACATAGAAAATAAAAGACACATAAAAAAGATAAACACACCAAACATAAAAAGAAACGCAAAAAAGGAGGAGGAGAAGAGTTTTCCTCTGTTGAGGGGACCTTATGAACGCTATCAAACAGCTGCCTCCTTTACCTCTATCAGAAAACCTGAAGTGAAGGTGAACTTTGCACTCTGTCACATTGCTTGGACAAGGTCTTCCAAACGGCACAAGCGGTTACGAGGGTAACTTGGGTCATGTCTGTGTGGTTGTGGATGGAGTAGCTGATTTTTATGACATTTTCCAAATGGACCGGCCAATCCGCCGACGCCACCTGCTTCACCACACAAAGTGGGGATTGTGACGGGCCATCTCTGGCTTGTGGAAAGGCAGTGCGACGACAGGGACCACTGAAACTTAAAACAGGGTAAATGATCAAAAATTGGGGATGTAAATAGTGTAGCCCGTTGCACAGTAATTGCCAACTTTTTGTTCAACCTGGGGGTCATTTTTTCAAACTTAGTGACAAGCTTTGTTATATGTTTTCAAAATGTGTGTTAGACCTATAAATTTTAACGGAAATTAGAAAGCACACCTTAATATTTTCTCCTTATTTTATTACCTTTTTTTAATCAGATAAGTTGAAATGAGCCCATTTCTGTAAAAATGCAAATATTTTTTTATGGAAATTAGCTAATGCCAAAAGAAAATTAACACTTGGCTTTATTAAAAATGTATAAAGTATGACCTTCAGGCAATCCAAATGAAATATGAAACATGGATTGCTGAATTTTCACAATTTCATGACATTTTTGCTTCTATTTTATTCCCCAAAACATGTTCTTGACATAAAAAGGTTATTATTAAATCAAAAAAACTAACAACGCAGAGTGATTTTTCATGGATTGATTAGTTGTAGTTTGGGAGACTATTTGTCAAATGCAAGCAAATCTGCACATTGAGTTAGCAGATAATTAGCTTTATGTCCAAGGTTGGACGGGAACCCATGTGAACGGAATTTTGAACTTAAAATCTTATCTTTTTGAAATTAATTAATAACCAAAAACAACTTAAAGACTTAGTAAAGATGGACCACTACTAACTTACCTAGTGACTGCTTTGTTTCATTCTCATGCTCTTCCAAATTCCAAACTGCTAAATTTGCATGGTTGCTGATGAAGATTGTGTGGACGTGCCCAAAATTGGCAAATGTGAACAGGCAATTTTTTGAAAATTGGCAAAACTGATCACACCTCAAAGTTAGTTGGTAGTTCACAAAACCCATGACAAAAAACCTGAAACATACTATAATAAATTCAAAGTTGCAGGACCTCGCATCATTTTTAAAGATAGCAGCTCATGGGTGTTGGACGTGACAAACTGTGTTGGACGTGACTGGTGTGAACGGAAAATTTAATTTGATAGTGCCAAGCCTTTTCAGTGGTTGTCAAAACTTTTAGTACAATTTTATTAGTTACAGTTGAAAGTGCTCTCAGAGAATAAATAACACAACATAGAGCCTTCCTCAAAAAGACAACAGGGCTAATGCAAAAAAGTGTTGGACGTGACGAAATTGCGAACGGAAAATTGTGGACAAGATTTCAATTAAACCCATATCTGATTAATTCTAGGACCAGTCATATAATTTTGTGTGGGAATTATCATGAAAGATAGTCTTTGCTAAATGAATACATATAAAATACACAAATATACAAAAAAACAAGAAAACTAAAATAATTGTAAATTAATAAAATGCGTATTCATTGTGAACGGAAAATGTCCACGTCCAACACTCATATTGATTTGCTAATTAAAGGTTTTTAGCACTCTTGCTACACTTTATTTTCACATGGTTAATAAAGTGTCACAGTTGAACAACAGAACTCAAAAGTAAACAATTGACAGGATCTACATAGCTAAAATGGCAGCTGAAAACAAAAGGGCATGTATTTTTGGTTGACGCCATATGTTTTTTAAATTTGACCATTTTGTGTGGGATGTCTCCTGAAATACAAGCACTAATAAGTTGGTTTAGGTTTGGGAGGTAGGTCTAGTAGAGATCGTAAGTAAAAACACATCAAGTGACTCTGTATCACCTTCCTATAAAAAATCCTATAGGTTTAGCGAAAAACTCTCAAAAGTTGGCAATAGTGAACGGGCCAGTAGTAGAACCTACGTTTCGCAATTTAACAGTTTACTTGAAAGAGTCTAGTGATTACCCATGACCGAATGCTCTCAACATTTCATTTGGCAGTTGCTCTTCTGCTTATGGTGGTTAGTGAGAGTAACAGGTTATTGTGGTTCAATATTTAATGAGTTTTGAAGCTATCCTTAGGGACAAGAGTCAAGTCCACCATTGTGCGCACAGGCACCTGGCTACTTTGCTGATAGCAAATATGTTAGGATTTTCTGTTCTTGTCATCTCATACCAAACCTTGGCCAGACATGAGAAATGGAGACATTACATTTACACTTCTACTACTCTGTATCATGCGCTTTATTTATTTAACAAATAAAGAATATGAATCATGTATAAAGTAATTCAGGGGATGTTACTTTTCAGGGCTATGCCTAATTCAGGCTCTCTGTTACTCACAACTTTCCACAGTTTTATTATTTTAACCGTTTTGGAGGCTTTTGCCAAATCACAAACTTTTTTCAGGCCGTTCAGGCTTTACTTCTCCAGGCCCTCTTACATTCCAGTATATGCTGAAACGGGAATTGTGAATTATCGAATGCATACTGAAATAAAACTGTCCATTGTTCAGGATTTGTCTACAAGTGATTGATTATTGAATATCACACTTGAAAATGTTAAATATGTGATATAAAATGCGGACATATTGTGCATTTTGCACAATAATTTGTTATCAGTGAAGCAGTGGGTTGCCAAACTTGCGGCGGCAAGCTTCAACTTTCTTCCGTAGGTTGTTGTGCTGGTCCAGATTACAATTTAAAGTGGAATTAGATGTGCAATCATTTCTTGTCAAAATGTTGAAGTGCTATAACCATACCTGGAATGCATAGCTGTATAAAATTGATTAATAGTGTTACGGATATTAGACATTATAGTTTTTTAAACTCAAGTGCTGTGAGCATTCTCACAAAGTCCCCAAAAGTCACGCCACCTTTTACTTGCTTCACCTCTACCGAGCATCGTACCACTGAACACATTTCTGCACAAAGATTTGTAATTTTTAGCGGGTCCCCCATCGATATTGCTTTCTCCAGTAGGCTGGCAATATTATTTGTAGCATAATTGTGTAGATTCATACTCTTTTTGTCAAATTTAAACAAGAAACCAGTAAGTGTTAGACCATCAGCTTTTACAGTCGCATTTCTCTAACCTTCCGTGCAAGTGATTGTCATACCATGACACAGCTTTTACGCATGTGCAAAGATAATGCCGTCTTTGTCCGCGTGTGGTGACAACCCTCCGTTGCAGTAAGCCAGCGCGTGCAGTTTCTGTGTGTGACTATCAAAGCTTGCGTTGACGTCACTGCAACTGAGTTAGGGAAATGGGCTATGGTGTGCTACGGTACTCTATACTACCTCCCTCTTATGAAACGAATAATTTTTGTTACCTTCTGTTTCATAAAATTGGATTAATTTTCGCCAAACCCAACTTTTTGAAATTATTATTCCAATTACTATTTTTGTGAGGGGATCCTACACCTAAGATGTGATTAGAAATATTGAGGCCCTGCTAAGGAGGAATGTTTTCTTTAATAAATTCAAATTTCTCTGATCAAAGCATCAAAATCCCTTATGATTTATTTCCAGAGAAAATAAGGTACAGTAGGTGATGCATTTTTTGTTGGTCACTATAGTTAACTGATTTATCAAATGTGAGCACCTCCCAGTTGACTCTTGTATGTTACTTGGGTACGTATCAGAATTTTTTCAGGTTTCCAAAATTTACAAAGACATTAAGGTACAAGATTTTCCTCCTCATATGGAATCATCAGTAACTTTATACTTTCATTTGAGGGTGACTGCGTGTATTAATTTAATTGCTGTAGCAGTCCATGTTGTGTTTGCATCAATTTATATTATGATCACACAAATTTTGTTCATTTTAGTTGACCATTTTATGTTAAAAGTGGCCAATTGAATGTGACAATAGTATTTTGATATCACAGTCCTTCAATTATCACTGGTGTTTGATCTATGGCTTATGTATTCTATCAGTGTTTTTGTAATTAGTTCAACTACTCTGTTAATATTAACCCAGAAATACGAAATTTGAGTAAAAAGCACCCCCTCCTAATGGATGTTCCTCATACTGCACTTTTTAGACAGTAGGGGTGTGAAGTCCAACTCTAGATCTGAGAAGTACTACGTAACATGGCACCCCCTGAAATCAGAGGCTCCATTACGGCATTTTTTTAAGTTATTTTTTTTCTCACTTTGTACGAAACTACATTAAAGATTTAAATAGATCAGATTAGTAGGACAAAAGAGAGAGCTTGATGGTTTTCCAAAGAATTTGATGAAGCAAGCAAAGGTTTGGTAAGTATGTTAAGTTGAAAATACTTTAATCCTGCAGTTGATCATTAGAATAGCCCTGGTTTCCATTTAATTGATGTGTACCTGGGAGATTAGTATCCACAATCTAGTCTGATGCTACGTTAACCCAAGAACCGAATTTATTAGAACTAATGACTAATTACCGAAAAAAGGACCGGTTACTGATCTCTCAAGCATTAGGTATTTTTTTAGTTCCCACACTGCACACCAATATATTCTCCTTTTAAAGCATGGGAGCTTCCTTTTTGACACTAATAGGGCAGGAGGGTTTCAGAATAGTTATTTACTTCAAGTATGCTTCCCCTATTGTCTTGTTGACTTTCCCGGTGACCCTCCTGTTAAGCCATAATCGTAATGAATAAGCGATGAGAATATTTCCTTTCACTGACAATTTTTGGTTTGAAGTGTTTGGTGAATGGTCTCTCCAATGTGGACATATGAGATTGAGATCCCATGACGAAATAGGAAATAAAATAACAATTGTAATCCTTTCAAAGCATCATAACTTAAAGGGACGCTAGTAAGCACACCTCAGTTTTCATTGTCTGCACGATTATAGTGCTTGCTCATCTCCTATTCACCACCCTGAAATGATTAAGCCAGAAATGGTAGCCTTTTTGGAGAAATGACCAAAATATTTTGAATAGTCATCCTGTTGACAGAAAGTTTTTTGGCTTCTGTATAAGACGATAAGAATAGCCCAACAACCCTTTTTGAATTGGAATACACACAAAAGTAACACTAGTCCCTGCCTTTAAAATGAGAATGGTATGTAGTGCCCACCTTGAAGAATAAGGGCTGGCTGGTGCCATTTCCAGGCATGATACAACTAATTTACTCATCATCCTCATCTCGCTTGAATTGTTTACACTCTCACTTCAAACACAGTTTCTGTTATGCTCATGTAAAAGGCTGTAGAACCTCGCCCTAGCTTGAACTAATATTTTAAGCTATTTCACGCCTGTCTTTACCCTAGTTGTTAATTGCAACCCCAATTTTTAAAAATAACTTTTAAAGAGAATGCGCAATTGACCACCACATTGTTAGTGTCCATTTGTTTCTTTAATCCATACAAACCTCCCAAGGCTGGTTTTACTGGGTACATAAGCATATGAGCTATTGCCACTTGCCATGGTAGTCAAGAATCATTTTGGTAGATTACATTGCAGGGCTGTTTCAGGTAGCCCGTATGCATCGGGTGCATTTGCACCCCTCCCAATTCTACAAAGGAAGCAAAAGGTCCCGTTTTAACTGTTATGTTGATAAAAATGTCCAAAATATGAAGAAATGTTTAACACAAAAGTCCACTTCTTGGTAATGAGATGTTAAACAAAGTCCAAAAAAAGATGAAAACAGGGTAGGGCTAGGTCCCCTTTTTCAAGGTCCCGCAACACCCCAAAAAAATAATAATCCTGCGTACGGCACCTGGTCACAGTCAATCCTTTTGACAGCAGATGGTCATTTAAATCTCCAAATTTTAACATCCTATATTATGATAAGTTTTGTAGGTACTGGTAGATTTAAGCTCTCAATAAGTAGATCATATTTTTTCAGTACAAACCTTAGACTCAAGCAGCTTGAGGTTTTTAAGCCTTTTCATTTGATATTCCAATCATGTTTTAAACTTGTTGTAGAAGAGTGAAGAGGAAGTCAATTCAATTGTGTCTAGTCCTGTCTGTTCTCACCTTCTAAGAGTAGTGTCAATCTCACACTGTTCTCCCTGTTCAATTACTCGTCCATTCATGTTATATCAAAAACCAAAAAAGCATCCAATCTTTTCCGGTTATCCAAATGGGGTGTTTTGTCTGCCATATTTGGCACGATGCAATGCACCTGGTTGCATCCCCCTACTACTACTACTATATCGTAGGTACTGACGTGACAGTTATGACAGGCGATGAAATCATGCAGAAATGCAGGCCCACCAGCGCACCATAACCCGCACATGAAACACCAGCATAACACTGGTCTGACCTCTCCGCCTCTATTCCTACACCGCCACCTTCCCACCATCCAGGAGACAGGCCCGGCTCTGGCAGCGACATTGTGCCGTCTTCCTCCCCGGAGCTGGACGACGAGCCAGTCGAGCCGTACCGTTTGAAAGGGCGCAAGCTAGTCACCGGAATGCAATGGAGATGTGCCGGGACCGGTCGGTGTCGCCGTTTCCTGTTGTAACAATCAATCGCAGGGCCGACTCCAAGAAGAGGTAAGGCTTTGAAAGGAGAAGGGGTTTCGGTAGGAATTTCACACCGGAGTGCTGGAAAGCAAACGTTACTTCTTTTTTTTGAAATGCTAACCTTTTCACATGAGTAATTTATTTCCCAGAGCAGGTTCAACACTTTATAATTAACCAATACGGATTGATTACACCAAACAGGGATGCAAGAATTTCCAGAGAAGAAATTTCTGGATTTCCCGAGAAATTTGACCATAATAAAAAAAAAAATCTGAATTAAAAAAGGATTTTTTTTTTGAACTTTTTAAATTAGGACTTGGGTGATGTTATTTCAGCATATTAAAGCTACCCAAATGTTTGGGAGGGGATATACCCATTTTTAAACGCCTTCTGTAGCCTTGATGATTCCCGAATAAAAGTGTTTAGCGTTGAGCGCAAGTGTTTGGCCGCTGGGGCAAACAGGCGCGGGGGATCATTTTCAGGAAATGACTGATGATCTGCCCACTACATCCCTGCTTCAAGAACTTTGCTGGATGTACTAATATGGCCAGTGGTGCCACTGTATTACCAATGAAATCTGTATTCTATTATAGCCGTGTTAGAATCATTACTGTAACTCTTGATTTTATTGACTGAGGAATTGGCAACTATTGTCATTGTATTAGGTCAATTGCTTAGTATAGTCCAATGGATGACAGAATAAGGAGACCAATTGTGCGTATGACGTAATTTGACGGTGAGACAAATGGGCCGCGAAGACAACCGAAGAACAGCCGTAAACATTTTAAAGCTCATTGAAAACCGAAAGTTTAATTCTTGAATATTGTGCCCGGGATAGTGCGTCGAAACATGACTCAAATAGGACAGTTTGACATTTAAATCATATTTTGTTCGAACTTGCCCCGTCCATCTACACATTCAAACCAATTCACGTTCGTGCTGGCTGATTGACCAAACCTTGACTACAGGGGTTTAGAATTCGGAGCAGAGTGCGAGGGAATCAGTCGGATTCCCAAAAATGAAACACTTTGTGTTTTTTTTGTTGCGGAATCGTCTAATTCGCACTGTGTTAAAAAATTCTTAAGTTTAAGAGAATCAACATTGATCCCGCAAATCAATTTACGAGAATCTTGCGAGAATCAGCTTTCTCGGATTTCGCCGAACTCCTAGCCCTGCTACCGGGAAATGGTCAGGCTAATTCGTCCTTTGACTATAACAATTGTGATAAAAGCGCTAATTTGCATTAGTTTGTCAACATTACAACTCTTTCGGGGTCATGTGGTTTTGCTTCCTATTACAGTAAACATCAGTTTGTGTTATATAGTCGGTGCTTCTGTTTCCAATATACTTCTCAAAAATATAATTGTAAAATTACATATTAAAAAGTGCTTGAAACATTCCCAAGAGCAAACCATGCTTCAATATGCAAAACCAGAACTTTGCCAAATTGGGACCCAGGCATGTTATATAAAGATTTGTAAAAGTAACGTTCCTGTGTTCAATGACTCTTAAGCTGATTATAAATTTTGTTTTTTTGGGGGGGGGGGGGTGGTATGTTAAAAAAAAACTTTTACTATTAAACACGCATTTCAGCTAAAACATACTAGGTTTTTTCCGCCAAATGTCTGTATATTGTAGCTCTAAATTGGCTCACTGTAGGTTTTGATGAGCTGATGTTGTGTAAGCATTGGGATAATTATAAGAAGTGTATTTTCCTGTTTTTTGCGTACCTAAATCCAAAAAAACTGTAGAAGCCTTTACCAAACTAAAAGACCTACCACCCAGTACTAGAGCATTATTATCACCGAGGTCTCGATCAGGTGTATGATCACCGTAACATTGACTCTGGCAGAAGCGGGATCGCCCAACGTCAAAGGCGTGGTTGCAGCTCTGTCTAGTCTACTTAACGTTCCGGCGCCAAAACATCCTTGAGATCAGCGATGGGCTAGTCGCAAAGCACCGATGGTTGTGGCAAAAGGGGGAATTTCCCCATCCCCCCCGGCCAATTCCCCCACCCCCAAACAAAAAATAACCCCCCACCCCCACCCCCCCCCCCCCCCTTCCCCCCCACCCAACCATCCCCCCCCCCCCCCCCCCCCCCCCCCCCCCCCCCGCCCCCCCCCCGCCCTGGTGTGTATGTGGAGTGGTTGATTAAAATATCAACTAAGCATAATGTATGTACCAATATAATCTTAATATAGTACAGTATGGTACAGTAACACAGTTGATATGCTTTGTAAGAAAAGTGGGCATTTCAATATAGGGTACAAACATCTGATCTTTACATGAAAATCTACCATAATGAAAAACACAAGTTTGGAATTTGAATTTTTGGAAATGTTTGTGGTAGCAGTTGCAAGAATTTCATTCAAGATCTTGCTGTCACTGAAACAACATCGTCGTGTGAGTGTAAGAAGGACAATAAAGCTGCCAATAGTGCCATTGTCAGGAAATTCCATCAAACAAACTGTATGCCAAGTCTTGGTCAGTGGCTTATGAAATGAGAACGTCGCCTGAAAACATTCCAGAGATTGACGACTCAAGGATAATTAAGAGTCATCCTAAATATTGCCGTCACACGATGGTATCACATGAAAAGCATTACACTTAGACCTTCTTGCAATAACACAGAAGACATTGGATGGCAATAGAATGGGGAGGGTATGTGAAATTTCCTCGTTTAAGATGATTTTGAAAATTTTGTTAATGCCCCCAAAAATTATGTTTTTTCTTTGATTTTAGCCTGTTTTTGGCAATTTTCCTCCTTTTTTGGCTGCGTTTGTTTTACCTTCCTCCTTTTAGCTCAGCATACGTAGTATGCATAGCTATGGTTATGCGCAATGTGTTGAATCTATCTATCTATCTCTATCTACTGTTCACAATGCCATACGAGCTCTTGTTGCCAAACGCTTGGGCGATAGCAGCGAAAATCGGTCAGAAAATCCATTGACCTAAGGCCCATGTGGGGTGTTCAAGATTTGAGGTCAAAGGTCCCGTGGGCCGATTCTTAACGGGGCTTCTTTGGAAAATTCTATAACCTTCTTGCTTGTGCCACAAATCAATTGTTATAATACACTTGACTTGGTTAGAAGAACGCTGACCCAAGGTACCATAGGGTGTTCACAGATTGGGTCAAAGGCTCACATGAGCCACTCCCGGGGCATCTTTGCAAAAATCCTATAAATCCTTCTTCGTGCCACAAATCAAGTGCTATCATAAGACTCGGAATTGGTCAGTTGAACTGCTGAACCAAGGCCATGTGGGGTGTCACGATTGGTCCAGGTCCCGTGTGCCGATTTCAAGGGGCCCCCCACACCCCATTTTTTTGATAATCGATAAAGTCTTCTTGTGCACAACTCAATTGTTATAATCACTAGATTGGTTCGCAGAACCGTGACCCTCAAGGTCCATATGGGGGTTCACAGCTTTGGGTCACAGGTCACATGACGCAAGATTCCAAGGGGCTTCTTTGAACCATCTCTCATTCTTTGTGCCACAATCATTGCTAGACTCACTAGACATTGTCAGAAGAAATGCCTGAACCCAAGCCAGGTGGGGTGTTCACAGTTTGGTCAAAGGTCATGTCCACGGGCCGATTAAAAGGGGGCATCTTTGAAATCTATAATTCCTTCTTGTGCCCAAAAATCAATTGTTATAATACTAGACTTGGTTAGAAGAAAATGTGACCAGGTCCATAGGGGGGGTTCACAGATTGGGTCAAAAGGTCATGATGGGCCAATTAAAGGGGCATTCTTTGAAAAATCTGTAAATTTCTCTTGCCACAACTCAATTTTTATAATCACTAGACTTGGTTAGAAGAACCGGCCTTTTTTTTTTGGACCCCAAGACATATGGGGTGTCACAGATGTGGGTCAAAGGTACATGGGCAATTAAGGGGCATTTCTTGAAAATCTATAAATTCTTCTGTGCCACAAATTAATTGCTATAATCACGTGACTTGGTCAGAAGAACTGTTGACCCAAGGTCCATGGGGTGTTCACAGATTTGGGTCAAAGGTCACTTGAGCCAATTAAAGGGGAAATCTTTGAAATCTATAAATTCCTTCTTTTTGCCACAAATTCAATTGACTATAATCACCAAAATGGCTCAAACGACACCACTGCACCAAGGGCCATATAGAGGTGTTCACAGATTGGGTGATAAAAAGTCATGGGGCCGATAAAGGGGCATTCCTTGATGATCTTGAGAATGCTAGGCCTAATAAATAAATAGTGAGCCTTGCTGTCTCAAGATATCTGGGGGGAAATATTTCTACCATCTCCCTCATGAGCAGGTCTATATTTGTCTACTATAAATGCCAAACCAGGGTTGCTACTCCTAAACGTCTCCTTACTTATGCTCAGTGATGGAACTTTTCACGATTAATATCGCACAATGAAAGTTGTGACCCCCCGGTGGTGTCAAATAAAGGAGAGCGGAAATAAAAATAATACTATAATGTAAAAACCGGGGTGCTACCTAAGTCTTTGAACTTCATGCTCATGTGGGGGACATTTTCATGATTAATATCTCCACCATGGAAAATCAAGAAATAAGAATCTTTAAATGTAAAAACGGGGGTGTTACTCCTACACGTCCAGACTTATGCTCATGTGGCGGACTTTTCACAAATTAATGTCCCCACAATGTGGAAATGTGTGACCCCTGGGATGTTGTCAACTTAAGAGAGGGAAAAATAAAGAATACTATAACGTCAAAACTGGGGTGCTACTCCGAAATGTCTCTTACTTATGCGCATGTGTGGGACTTTTCAAGACTTACTATGACACACACTAGCAAAATGTGTACACCGGTGGCTGTGCCCTATTAATAAACTGGCGAGCTACAGGCACCATTGGTGCTATGTTTGTCCATGGCCTCTCACACCCTGATGTTGCCTGTTACTAGATAGGAATTTCTAGAGTGGTGAATACTCCAAATCGACCCAAAGAGACCTTTCGATAGTTACCTATCAAACATGCAGCATGATTGTTATATTGAAAGCCGTGTTAAGAGGATCAGGTTAGAACATTAAAAATGTAATACTGTGTAGCCTCCAAAGACCAAAGAAAACGGTGGGTGGGTTCTCAACAATTTGAGTAAAAACTTGCCCAAACTTCCCTGTTCAGGCAATGCCACAATATTCTGCAATTAAGGTGGTGTGAAGTCAGGAACTTAGTCAAATGGGCCAGTTTTAGTTTATTTCCATTTTTTAACGGCATTAACATGTTTTTCATTCCTATAATTTAACAGAATCTATATAGATTATTTTTTCTCATATTTTGTTCAATTTTACTTTTACTAGTACGATTTTTGACCAAGAACCAATACTGGGTGATGCAAAAAGGGCGGGTAATTTCCCCCCCCCCGTATACGCAATACTCGCTGCTGCTATTCAGGCGCGCGCGATTGTAATGAGCGCATCAGAAACGCCTTGATGCATCGATGCGATATGACGCAACACCCATGGTAACTGTATGCAACTTGTAAATATGGGTGCCTCACGTGAGGGGCTTTTGCAAACAGAAGGGATTAAATTTCACAATTTGAGCCTAATAAATGTTGAATTTTGGATCATAAGTAGCACGATGAAGCAATTTGACCGGGTGCAGAAGCAGTGTGAAGAACTAAGAGGATGAAACGCTTTGGGTGGAGTAGGCTATATATTTGTACGAAATGGGACGTTATTTGACAAAATGCGATTTTCTCTGTGTTCCCTTTCGGCGTTTTCAGTGATTTCGGTTCGACAGTTACTCGAAATCATAATCAGCAATAGGTAAGAAATGAAATGCCTCGTATAGAGCATATCAAAAATCTAGGGTCGGTATTTTTAGTTTTTATTTTTGGTTAAAAATCGTGTTATGTAAACTTGAACATCTGGCGTTGTTCCAAATGACACACGCGCGTTTCTTGGCTTTTTTAGGCAAATTAATTTGATAAATAGTGCAGCATTTGAAAAAGTGGAAATACCGACCCTAGAATTATGACTCTGTAATACAAATAGAAAAAGGGCACATTTTTATAACTTTCATATTTTTTTATAGGGAACCCATAAAAAAATGAGGAAAACCTCTTTTTTATGATTTTTATTTTTTTTGTGTCCTCAAAAAATACGTAGTTTGGGGGGACAATTTATCATATTGGATCCTTGAGTCATTCCTTCTCAAAATGAATACGTTATATATATGGTGGAACAACAATTATAGAAGATCCGGCAAAAAACAGTTCTTGACGATTCATGGACTTCACAGCCACCTTAATGGCAAATTGTGATACGATCCAAGTATACGTAATTTGTTGAGCAACTCAAAAATGCATGTTTCAATTCTGCGTCATTTTCATGAGTTTCTTACTTGCTGAAAAACTCATCAGAATTGAACTTCACAGTTCCAGAGATATGGTCAATTTAGTGTCGGCCATGACAATGAAATACAAAGGAGGTTGAATACTGTAATTGGCTATGCCTCAATATCAATAGAATTGACAAAATGATCATTGACTGCAACCTGAAATACAAAGGGAAGTGAGCTAGAATGGCTATCTAAACATGACTCATTTAGCCTTAGCCCATCACCATTGCTGGCTTTTCATTAAAAGCGAAAAAAGTTAGACGTGGCTTCTTTATTTGCACGTGTGAGTGTACATAACACAACAAATTTGTGTGTGTCGGTGATGTGGGGGGGGTGTGCGTGGTGAGTTTGATTGGACAAGAGTGACGATTCACAGTAACATGGCTAGCTGTTTGATTTTCATTGCTGCTTTCACAGAGGCAGGCTGGCAGAGAATCAAAGGTGGATCAACACTGTCTGGGTGTCAAGTTCTGCAACACTGTGATGTTGTAAAGTCTTGGTGAAGGTTTCACTAAAACCTCAGGAAATCCTGCTGATATCGGCTCAGATCTTCTTTAAACGGGGGACAGTGCGTGTACATGCAGTACAGTATATCACGGCAGGCCACGCAGCAGAATGCTGCGGACTTTGCTCCCGCTGTTGTCAATCACGTCAGCTAGCGCATAAAACAGGGTATTCCAGGAAGCTAACCCATTGTGACTCAAGCGCTATTCGGGCGCCACTGCTGCTGACAGTGTTGCGCAAGCGTAGCTGGCCTGTAGCATCTGCAGCAAACGTCAAATCAAATGCGGAAACTGCTGCAATACCTGTGTCAAAGCTGCAACTGCGGTGCAGGCTCAGGCACCACTAAGTGCAGAACTCCTAACTAAGACTTCCTCGTTGTTATCAACAGTTTCTTTACAGCAACCCAGCACCAGCGAAAGTCTCCGGTGCCAAAACACCGTCACTAACACGGTGCGGCGTACGCCACAACCACCAATCCTTGCATCTGCGCAGCCGTGTTCCAAGACAGCATCTTCAAGTAGAAACTGTCACTACACAGAGTGTGGCACGGTGAAACGTCCTAGTCATCAAGCACAACACCAAACTGTACCTCAGATCAACTGAAATTCACCACCAGTGAGACCACAGGGAAAACCAGCTCTTATTCCACCCCTCAGCACACAGATGAGATCAAGGAGGAAGTGAAATCTGGCATAGCCATTCAGAAGGAAAGGCTCACATCATGATGAACATGAGTAAGTTAATCGTGTAAACCCTTAACAATGTATTCTAGTAAATTCCCACAACTCCAAGTATTGGCAATTGGTAGTAGTACCGCCACTAAGTAGTCCCAACGGCCAAAGGAAAATGGTTGTATCACATACCACTTGGAAAAAATACTCTGTGATATACATTTTCCCTAATATTTTGTGGGCCAAATTGACAACACAAACTGTGTTCACTTCTTTTCTGAAACTACAAAAACCAACAAAAACAAAAGTAGGTTTAATTGCATAGTGTATCTGCAAAAATGACTCTGACTTGTGCAAGCAGGTATGTTGAAAAAAACAGTTTTCCCCCCTTTACCTTGTTAGAGGTTAATGTCCAGCATATTTTTAGCTTTGAACATTGGCAAATAATCAATTCACGTGCACTCCTTACTCGCAATACGTTCAAGTTGCTAAAGTTTGATGCAGAAAGTCATTTGTATATAGAGCATATCAAAATTAGGTCGGATTTTTTAGTTTTTCCATTTTTTTTGGTTAAAAATCGGGATTATGTCAACCTGTGAACAATCTTGGCGTTGTGCCAAATTGAAAACACGCGGTTTTTGGCTTTTTTTTTGGAAATAATTTGATAAAGAGTGCAGAATTTGAAAAAAAAAGGGGAAATACAGACCCTTAGAACTATGACTCTGTAATACAAATACGAAGAAAAAAAGGCACATTTTTATAACATTTCTATATTTGTTTATAGGGAGAGAACCAAAAAAAATGAGTGAAAACATCCATTTTTATGATTTTCTCAAAAAATTGACGTATTTTGGGGGGAAAAATATTATCATATTTGGATTCCATTGAGTCATTTCCTTCTCAATATGTATACTTTTATATATGTGGGAACAACAATGGAAGAAGATACGGCCAAAAATACAGTTCCTTTGAATCCCTGAATTCACGCCACCTTAATGCAAAAATTGTTGTGAACGATCAAGTATAAGGAATTTGTAGCAAAATCAAATTCATTTTTCAATTAGGGTCATTTATGCGTTTATTCTTGATTGAACAACTCCATCAGAATTGAACTTACAGTTGCTGAGATATGGTCATTTTAGTGTCGCCCAGAACAATGAAATACAAAAGGAGGTGAAACACTGTAATGGCTATGTACCTCAATATCAAATTAATGACAAATGATTCATTTGGCCGTGCAAAATGAAATACAAGGAAATTGAATGCTAACTGGCTATATCTAAACATGATCATTTACGTCGCACATCACCTGGGGCTTTTCATAAAAAGGCAGAAAAAAGTTCCGACTTGGCTTCTTTTATTGGCCATGTTTGAGCTGATATAACACAAACAAAATTTTGGGTGGTCGGTGTTGGTGTGGGAGGGTGTGTGTGCGTTGGTGAGTCTTAGATGGCAAGAGGGGTGAACGATCACAGTTTAACATGGCTAGCGTTGGATTTCATTTGCCTGACTTTCCACAGAGGAGGTGCAGAGAACAAAGTGATCCCAACCTGTCTGGTGTCAGTCTGCAACACTGTGATGTGTTGTCTTGGTGAGGTTTCACTAAAACCTCAGGAAATCCTGCTGATATCGGTCAGATCTTCTGTAGCCAGTGCGTGCTACATGCAGTACAGGTATATCACGGAGGCCACGCAGCAGAATGTGCGGACTTTGCTCCCGCTGTGTCAATCGTCAGTAGCGCTAAACAGGGTATTCCAGTGAGCTCACCCATTGTGACTCAAGCAGCTATTCATGGGGCGCCAACTTGCTGCAAGTGTTCTGCTTGCAGCATCTGCTGTGCATGCTGCTGCACGTAAACATTCAAATGCTGGAACTGCTGCAATACCTGTGTCAAAGATGCCAACTGCTGTTGCAGCTCAAGACACCACTAAGTCTGAAACTCAAACTCAGGACTTCCCGTTGTGATAACAGTTTTCTTTGCAGAACCCCAGCAGCCAGCGAAAGTCTCCGGTTTTGCCAACACCGTCACTAACACCGGTTGCGGCGACGCCACAAACCACCATCTTCATCTGCGCAGCCGTTGTACTCCAAGACCAGCATCTCGTAGAAACTGTTCAATCCAAAGAGGGTGTCACAGGTGACAACGTCATCGTCATCAAAGCACAACACAAAAACGTCACCTCAGATATCAAAATGAATATTCAAACACCAGTGAGACCCAGGGAAGGAAAACAGCTTTATTCCACCCTCATCACCAAGATTGAGATCAAGGAGGAAGTGAAATCTGGCAAGCCATTCAGAAGGAAAGGCTCACATCATGATGAAAACTGTAGTAAGTTGAATGTTGTTGTAAACATATTAACAATGTATTTTAGTAAAATTCAACAAACTCCAGTATTGGCAATTTGGTAGTAGTACCGACTAGTATTACCCACGGCCAAAGGAAAAATGGGTTGATTCACTACCTTGGCCAAAAATACTCTGGCTATACATTTCCCTCCATATTTTGTTGCCAAATGGGTCACTCTTTTCTGACAACTCAAAAACCAACAAAAACAAAATAGGGTAATGCATAGTGTTATCTGCCAAAAATGACTCCTATACTTGGGGCACGCAGGATACGTGAAACAACCGTTTTTCCCCCTTACCTAGTAGGGGTTAATGAGCATATTTTTAGCTTTGAGTACATTGGCCAAAAAACAATTCACGTTGCACTCATTAATTGCAATACAGTTCAAGTTGCTAAAGTTTGAGTGCAGAAAGTAATGATATATCGCGGCATGAACCACACACAGTGCAGCGAGATAGGAACAGACTGTGATTTCCATTTGAATTTTATATAATGTAACAACTTGCATGCATTCTTGCTCTTATTCTCCTAAAGTAACATCACATTGTCACTGCTAGGTTTTTGTGCAGTGGGTATGTTGGAATATTTCCGACTTAGTGGAAACAAACTGCGATTTCCCAAAAGAAATTTACAGAAATATCGACAGAATCAATCTTGGTTAGCTCTTGTCAAAGCAAGATGTGATAATTGGTAATCTTGAGCACATATCAAGTTTAATCTATCTACCAGTGTTTGTAGAGAAATATGTTTTACTTGGATTGGAGGTGAGATAAATTAATACGGTCATTTGCTGGTCCCTTGCAATCACACCGGCGTTTTGTCTTCCTGGTTATAGTTACAGTTCTGCGATGGGTTTTGATTTAATTCCAATTGGAAGAACTTTAATTTTTTTCAGATGATTAGAGAATAAAGGATTGTTTTTTTTTAGGCTCCGCGTGTGTCTATCATGGTCACATCACACTGGCGACAGCATTATTTTTAGAACGAGGTGCAGCCGAGTTGTTTTGCATGAAAATAGTGCTGTCGCCGGTGTTTTTTGTGAGACGCACTATATAATCCGACGAGGCTAAAAACAAATACCTGTTATTCTCATTTTTAACACCTTCATTCAAAATTTATCTATTAGTAACATATAGTAAAATTATGGCCGATGTTATCCAAATGACCTACCCCAGCTTTTTTAATCGATCAGGCCATTGTTACTATGCGACTTTGATTGGCCCGGCAGTGCATCTCGCGTTGGCTCAATATGTGGGCTGTACCACTGGGTATCTTCTCATATCACCGGCTTGGAGCAATGAAATTGCGTAACATCTCAAGTTGTTAAAGATCACTGAATTATTGTGTATTTATTTTTCAGTCCTTTGGTAAAGAATGGAAGAACATGCCTTGGAAGAAGTGGCACTATCCAGCGTCACTGGCAAGAATAACAAGCCTCGAGTGAGCAGACATCGATTGAGCTTCATGAAGAAACTTGGCACGTCACTGCGGCCTCAAACTACACTCAAAGACAGCAGTTAGCGCGTTTGTGGTGGTGCAGGTGATGGTGACACCAATGGCCCGGCAGGTAAGGCAATTTTGTTAGTTAACATTAAAGGTGCAACGAGAGTTTTCACATATAGTGTCCCTAAAAATTGAAAATACTGATTTTTGCCCTGATGTAAAGCGCTCCATCAAATTAATCCCTCTCTGAAGGATTAAGCTGAGAATGTTTCTTTTACAAAATTGTGAAATTTTTTAATTTCGTATAGGTCAAATACAAAATTCATCCTATTTTTACATTGAAAGAAAAGCAATCAAAAATCGCCTTTTTTTTCTCTCTTTTAAGACATTTCTGAAGCTAAATACAGGTAAGAAATCTAAGGTGGTATTGCCGGCTAATTTGGTGTAAACTACCCAACTTTTTCACTAAATTTTTTGGCTTCTTCACTTTCTCCTTAAAGGTTGTCCACCCCATTGTAACTTAATTTTTCTTTGTTTTAAGGGAAAGGCCATTGCCCAAATATGTTACTTCCCATTTTATTTGAATCGGACCTAACATTTTAACTTGAGCAGTAATAAGGGTTTATAACAGTTTTTTAATTATGAACAAATATTGAGGCCATATGACGCGCGAAATTTTAGTCATTTAGGGGTCAACTTGGGTTATTTTTTGGCGCCCCACAACACCAATCCGCAGGCGGGCGGATGGGCGGGTGGGGGATGAGCAGCAAAAGCAATAGTCCACTCTACAGATTAAACTGATTACTCAATGAACTTCTACTGTTGCCAGTGATAGAACATGATTATGTCATGTGCTGTACCTTTTGGACCTGTTTATGAATATAATGAGCTCATTTTACTATTGTGTATGTTTGGCATTTTAAAAATGTGCCTTTTTGACTGTTACCAGAGTAGGTCATCAAACACTCTTTACTGCATGTTCCCATTTAATCATCATGTCAGGGGTTAGTTTAGACACCGTTGGCATCATGTCAGATAGTGCTTCAAAGCACAACTTTGTCCAGTGCGGAAGAACCTCCAAATGCTTAAACATTCAAGCATCCGGTGTGGAAATTAACAAAAATAGCAAAAATAGATCTTGATCTTCCACAGTTGATTGCTGCACATAAGGAAGATTTCAATAGCTTCCAAAATTCAGTGGCTTCCAATGGAGGTGTTTGTACCGATACTGATGGGTCGGTTAGTGATTAAACATTGTCTAATTGACAGTACTTATCACAAACTTGCATTTTAAGAGCGTTCCATCTCTAACGATCCACAAGGCAACCTGTACAAAAAACTTCACTTGCAGCAATGCAATTGTGGGAAGCTACTGGGATCTTCTCTTGCTGCACATAATCAAAAGCTTTATCTTGGAGAGATGTTTTTGTGGCTGCTCTACAATTCTCAAGGAAGTTTATCGAAGTAGAGGCCAGTTGTAATTTGGAGCAAGTTTGTTATGAGATTTTCTAGGCAAACCGTTCTTTTCATGATACACTTCAGTTTTATTTCAATCCTTGATCAGTTTACTAAACTATGGCCTTGAATCCTATTCACTCCTGAACTGCCGCCCCTGGTTCAAGAGGTTTACGAGACACTGAATGGTGCCCTGATCAACGTCAACATGGCGCTCAAGCGGGGTCTAACTATAACCTGTTTGCGACGCCAGTAAATCGGTGCTACTATTTGCTGTACAAGTACGCGCTGTACCAACTTGTATCACTTTGGCTGCGCTATCCACTGATCACGGCATGTTTTTCAAAGGATAAGGTATATTTATAATTTTTTTTGTTTCAATTTAAATAGAGAGGTGGGAGTTACCATTTAATTTTCTATCTGTTGATCATTTTGCACCTCAAGTCAGTTTGAGGGAGTTTCACATCATAAATCTGAATCCATCCTTATACCAATATCTACCATTTACCAACATATAAAGAAATTCAGTGCCTGTGATATTGTTGCTATACGTATTAAATTTATTGGACTTTTTTTGTTAAGCCATAATGCCCCATCTGTTTTAGTCCTATCTCCCGGGAGGGATGAAGGAATGGGGGAAGAGTTGAGAAGAAATGTCACAACTTGGGTCGTTCTCAAACCAGGGACCCCTCGGGGCCCCAGTCCCAGGACCGTGGATAGCACACTATGACCGTGTCGTTGGCCCGGTCAGCGATTCCGTGCCCATATGAGCCTTCCTTTGATACGCATCGCACATCCGGAACTTGGTGCATTTTCTCCACTCTGTGCTGCGAGATTTTGGAGATTACAGTGGTCTTAGTGTAGGACTGGTAAATTAACTCTACTTTCAAGCTATTCACAGCTATTGTTTCCATGGTGTTTTCTCTCTCTCCCAGACCATGCTGTGGTCCATTACCTGCCCATCCAAGGTTGCCAAGACATGTTGCATTCACATGTAGTATTCATGAGAGTGTAATTCAGTAGAGAATGAACACCAGCAATGGCAAGGTTCAGTATATCATCTTACTTTTCATACATGTCAGAACAGTACCAGGGTGTGTTTGCAAAACTTTTCATCAAACTCTGTGCATACTATGTCATCAGGGACAAGAATTTATCCAAAGGCACTGTGGCAACTAGGTCTATATTGCGTCCGCCCTGACCTAAGGAGTGAGTCATATCTTTCGCACAGCTTTGTGCTTGCTTATTGGCAGCCGACTATGTACACTCACGATTACAGCTGCGATTTACTGCAATTCGCACATAAGACTTGTGCGAAAGCTATGACGTCACTCCTTATTTCAGGCCGAACGAAGTATAAGTTTGTAGGACATGCACCTATCTATATATTTTAACATTACCCGGAGTTTTGTGATGGACACCTGTTCCTTTGTGTTGATATGAATATTATTAACTTACCAGGTTCACATGGCAAATTATTGTCATGCTGGGTGGTGTGTGCTGATGCATGCGTTGGTGCGTGCATGTCTAACTTTGAGAAAAAATAACTGCTTCTCCAGCACAATATTTGATATATTTGGACCAAACTTGGTGGGATGATCTTTGTGCCAGGGCACATACATTGTAAGAGTTTAAAAGACATCCAAGGATCATTTGTAAATTTTCCCCATCCAAACAATGGTTTTGATGCAAAGTCAACTCACTAGGATTTTGAGGTTATTAAAGAACCTTTAAATGCTTCCAATTACAGATGGGTATTTGCTACAGTGACCCAGAATGGTCCTTGACAGTGGCATTGGAGTATTCAGGACTAAGGGCTAAAGGTCATTAGGGGTCATAGAAGGCCCATTTGAAAGATGCTTACATGCTTTACCGCAAAAGGATGTAGTTATCAATTAATTTGGGCAGAGTGACCCTTGAGCGGTGAATCATATGGAGTAGTTAGCATAAGAACATCAAGGTCATCAGGGCCATTGAGGTCATTACCACACTTGCCTTCACAGTCAACTCAATTCAGTTTTAGGTGAAGATGCATTCTGCATCCATAACCTATTAATAGAATATACTATTCCTCTGTTCTATGGCAAACAAACATTTTTATGCCCATCTAGATATTAAATCTCATTTTGGTTTTCATTCATGCAGCCTAAGGCACATGCGCGACAACACACCTTTGCGTGTCGGTAGCCTCATATTCCCACAACTTGGGCCAGCTTCTTCCCCACCAACTCCATCATTCCACTCCTGCAATGCCATCTATCCCGTTGGTTATGAGATTACGCGACTCTACTGGAGCATGCGTTTCACCAACAAGCGGTGCAGCTACCGTGTAGCGGCCCAGACAATGGCGCAAGCCACAGTTTTACCATCAATGGTTTGAGATGCAAGGTCATGAAAGATGTTGTGGGACACTGACAGCAAGCTGTAAAGGTAGTGAAAAAATTTTAATTTTAAATGTAAAAAAAAAATAGTTCTCTTAGCCTCTGTACTGGTGCTTTATTGTCCCCGCCGACCAAGTTGTTGGAATGGGGACTATAACATTTTTTTCCAGATGAGCTGAGTAGTCAAACTTGTTGGATGGGTTCAATTCCCCTACCAATGTAAATTATTCCCCAGGGTCCTCCCTTTAATATGTCTGTGGGGGTGTCAAAAAGGCAAAGATTGCACAAAAGTCACCATTTTGGCCATATATTTGGGGGTGGAAGGACATTTTATGTTAATATAGTGGTTTAAGTGGGTCCATGGTTTAAGGTAGTATTGGCCGAATTGAGGGGGTGGTCTGGTGTGTTTCAGTGTGACTATCATTAATGATTGTTACATTCGCGGGGACATTTTACGCATATTTTCCCCTTGTTGTAACCGGCAACTGCTACTCCTAACACCCACAATTTAGTAGTATTTCTAATCCCCCACTTGTAACACTGAAGTGATAAGCTAATGCCAGGTGTAATTCAAAGATAATTTAATTCTGATGAGGCATCAACTTTACACGCAATCTCATGCAACTCATTATGATGACAGCATTACAACTTTGGGGCTAAGTCTAATACTGGACAATTCTCTTTGGTGTCAAGTACTTGCTGTTTCTCTGATGCTTGTTCCTCAAGAAATATGTCGACTTTCACAGTTTTTAAATACAATTGACGCATTACCTTACAAATGGCTAAATTAGAGCAATAATAGCAACATATGTTGAAGAGTGGCCCCCATTTTTCAAAAATGGAGATTGTTAACCACTGTTATGCATTGGTGACTGGCTAGTAAACTCTACTTATGGAAAAAAAAAAATTGGTTAAGCTCGCAAATGTCTCCTGTTCGCAAAAAAGGTATTTTGTAATTAGAATAATTTTTAATTGAAGATCTCCTATAATATTTTTCAACCGGCTGCTGGAAACGGCCTTTCCAATATGAAATAACCGGAAATAGTGCCATGTACTATCTATGCTCATCCATTAGTTGTTTATTGGTTCAGGCAAGTCCATGTTAATGTCTTTTCTTGAGGTGGAACAATTTCATCAGGACGGACATAAATTTTCCAGCTCTGCCGTTAGTACAATCTGGGATCCATTCTAATTCTAAAATCGCTTATTTTAATGATAAATTGCATTTTGAGCATTCTGTTCGCACGTGTAGTTTCCTAGACAATTACCAACATAACTGTGGGCAAAAAATATCAAATTTTGAAAATCCAAGCGCTCTCCAAAAATGTGGCTGGTATTGCTTTAAGGTCGGGGATCCCTGATTATTATTTTTTTTTTTATAAATCAATACCTGTACTGAAATTGCAGCTAAACCGCACTCACAGTTGATAAGGTAATTTCTCTCAATGTCGGTGTTCCTTAAAATTTTACTCCCTAATGGAAATGTGCTGCCTCATGACCCTTTTTTGTAAACTTCTTAGAGAAATAGAACTTCTTAGTTTAAAATATGAAAACAATGATCCTTTTGCACAATGTAGCAAAAAAAATGACACGTTCTCAGTTCCAATCTTTTTGATACAGTTTGCATTGTTATTTTTGTGTTGTCTGCAACCATTTGCAGAAGGCACCTACCAGTCCTCAATTCTATTGACCGTGGTTTTCAGAGTTCAAGTTCAGATAAAGTTTTCTCAATCAGCAAGTAGAGTCCATCCTACCAAAATTGGCTCTAATGCCCCTTGGGAACCTTTGTATGATAATGCGGTCAAGGGTCACATACCAAGGATAAAGTCATGTGAGGTCAAGTAAAAACTGAGCTGAATCCTCCACATTGGCATAATTTGAAAAGTTGAAGTTCAATTTGCAAACCAAACTTAAGCCATACTTTGCAACATGGAATCTTCATGATGATAAAGGTCAGGGCACTTACAAAGGTCAAATATCATCAGAGGTCAGTTACAGGATTGAAGGAAAGTGGATCAGGAAGCAGATGACACTATTTGTTTGAGAACTGCTTGCTTTGTAATATAAGTTGTGTTCCTAATGAGCTTCATATCTCAATCTGGGTTTATTAGGACCCCAATTGAGCTCATTCTTTTATGTGCAGAAAATAACAAATGTAGGTATATTCCATACAGTGTCCCTCTCCAAGCTTATCCCAACCTTTGTTTTCTTAGGTGTGTGCTCAAGGTGCGGAACCGATTCCAAGCTGAGAGCGAGATGCTTACTGCTCAAACTTTTCCCCAACTTCCTGACTGGTGAAGACCTGTTTGGGTTCATGGAACCCCCTTAGCAGAGGGTCCTGGAATCAGTAAGTGATATAATTCAGTGTTCTATAAAACAAGACC